>RJWJ010007885.1:8107-55417 GCA_004363605.1 Indri indri | reverse complement strand
GGCTGGAAGTAAATGAGACAGTGCTGATGGAAACGATGGCTGTGGCCAGGTAAAATAATAGAACTCCTGTATCCCAGCAGCAAGAGTGGCTCACAAACCTTGGTGTGAAAATGCAGACTCCTGGAGTAGACAGGTCTGGAGCTCAGGAATCTGCATTTTTACCAAACATCCCAAGTGTGGTGCAGGTGGCGGCAGGATAACCCGAGGTTACAGTAATTACTTTCCCAACAACCCTGTAAGGCACTATGATTGTTATCCCCATTTTACAGACGAGGAAACTGAGGCATAAGTTGTCCAACATCAAATAATTCGTAAACGGAGATGCAAACTCAAGCAGTCTGGCACCAGAGTCTACACATTTAACCAGGGTGTTTTATTGCCTGATAATTACAGCAACCACAGACTCATAGGGGAAAGGAAGAATTATTTACATAAATTTTACTGGGAGATTTAGTTGACCATTTGGGAAAAATAATTAAAGCGATAATTAAGCTTTCCTATCACATACCAAAATAAAATCCAAGTGGATTAAAGAATTTTGTATAAAATATTCAAACAAATAAAAGCGTAAGAAAATATAAATTACATCTGATATCTGAAGGACACGAAAGGCCTCTCATACACAATGGAAGAAATCCCAACAGAAAATACCAGCAGCTTTGGCTACATAAACATTAAAGGTTTAGGTATATAAACAAAATCAAAAGGTTAATAGCAAGTGAGGAAAATATTTCTATTATTTATGACATTCAGAATATTACAAATTACTATCCTTCATATGTAAAGAGCCCACAGACAATGGCAAAGGCCACTAACAGACAATTCATGAAGGGAAATAACAGTAGCTGATAGACAAGGGTAAGTGTCCAATCACAGTAAATGGAAATAAATCTTAGGAAAATGAAGAAATACAAATGTAAACAACATCATTATGACATTTTTCACCTATTAAAATAGAAAAAAATTAAAATTGTAATTCTTATGCTGGCAAGGGCATGGTGAGACCAGTACTGTTTTAGGATTGTAAATTGGTACAATCTTTCTTGAGAGGAAGCACAATATAAAATAAGAGATCAGTGAAAATAATGAATTCCCTTTGACCTAGCAGTAATTCTATTTCTATGAATCCAGCCTCAGAAAAAACCTGAAATATGAACAAATATTGGCTCAAAGACACCCTCAAGGAGCAGATTTTAGTGGAGGAGGCACACATGAGCACACACTGTCACACAATGTCACTTCAATTATAATTATGATAAGTGCTGTGAGCCCAGTAGAGGGTGGGGGGCAGGAGTGGTGGTTACCCTAAGGTGTGGGGTTCAGTGACATTTCCATAACACCTTGCAAGTTACTTAAGAGGTAAGTGGCCCGGGAAGATGGACAGCATGGGTGAAGCCCGAGGCACTAGGGTGCCCCAGAAGAGTGCAGAGAAGGCCAGGGTGCTGGAGTCTGGGAGACAGCCTGTGTAGATTGAATAGTGTCTTCCCCAAATTCATGTCCTTCCAAGAACTTCAGAATGTGACTTTATTCGGAAATAGGGTTATTGCCAATGTATGTAGTTCAGTTAAGATGAGGTCATACTGGAGTAGAGTGGGCCCTTAATTCAATATGACTGTTATCCTTGTAAGAGGAGAAGAGACAGAGAGAAAGACGCAGGGGAGAACGCCAAGTGAAGAGGGAGGCAGGCACTGGAGTGATGCATCTACAAGCCAAGGGATGCAAGCAGCCACCGGAAGCTAAGAGAGGCATGGGATGGGTTCTCCCTCAGTGAGAACCAATCCTGACCACACCTTGATCTTGGACTTCCAGCCCCCAGAACTGTGAGAAAATAATTTCTGTTGTTTATGGCCACCCAGTTTGTGGTCCCTTGTTATAGCAGCCCTAGGAACACACAGCCAAAGACAGGGCTGAGGAGGTGGCCTATTGGGCCCTGATGAGACTTTAGGTTTTACCCTAAGAGCAATGGGGAACCACCCAAGGGAGCTAAGCAAGAGTGGACCATGATCAAATCTGCATTTTCAAAGGTCCCCTGGCTGCCCAGTGTTCCCAAAGCATTCAAATCCATGAAGAGTCCAGGCCCCACAACTTGACCTCACCCGCCATTCCAATGCCACAGCCCGCTCGCACGTCATTCTCACGGATACAAGTTTCTTCAATGCACCGAGGGCTCATCAGCCTTCCTGCCTTCCCTGCAAGAGGGGACACCCGACCCCCTTCCCACAGAGAACCAGTGGAGAACGGCAGACCTTCGGGAGAACAGTTTGACAACGTGCCTCAAAAGCCTTAAAAACAACAACAACAAAAAACCCGCACCCTTTGACCTGGCAGTTCCGCCTCTAGGAATTTAGTCTTTGAAAATAATTAGGCAAATATTTGAAAATGCATCAAGAAAAAAAAAAAAAGTCCAGCTCATCACTAGAGAGCGTTTCAAAATCCACCTCCGCATGGTACAAAGGCCACTAGCTTAATTAACTTGGGCTTTGGTTTCCTCATCTGTAAAATGAGAAAAATGGGTAAAGGGAAATGCTGCACCGGAAAGAGTTTTATAAACCCTAGAGTTAGGGGTAAATTCGTGGAGTCCTCCTTTCCTTCTTGGACCCCACGCCCCGGGGTTCCTTGTGTACTCTTCGGTGCAGAGGGTTTGAGCCTTCGGGGTGGGTGCGTCTCATCTCTACTGTGCTCTTCAAATTCCCGAGGCCTCACCTCTGCGTCTGCACCGATTGTGTTCGCACGGGGATCTGCACAAAGAACGGGCTCCACCAAATCTGGGGAATTGGGCCAGGCGGGTCAGAGCGCAAGAAAACAAGAACGCGAGCGCTGCTTCTCCTAAAAAGCGCTGGTCTCAGGGGCTGCAGCAAAACCGTCCCAGCGCCGCCGCAGACGAAGGGCAACCTCGTTGCCAGGGGCGCTGAGACCTGGGTTTCCGGGCAAGCGGGTCCCTGGGGCTCAGGGCGGAGACTGGGCGCGAGGAGGCAGCCTTGCGCCACCACCGAGAGGGCCCCCGCGCGTTCCTAGAGCGGCCGCCAGCGGCCAGGTACCGGCGCCGCCACCGCCGGGGCCTCCCCGGCTCCCGCCAGCAGGGGGCAGCACGCTCGACCCCCGCGCTGCCCGACGTGGCGCGGGCCCCGGAGCGAGGCCCTGGGCTGCGGGCCCGCACTGCAGGGCGCTGAGCCACGCGCTCACGGGCTTCCTCGGATTGGGCAGAGGACACTTGGGCAGAGGAATGTTTAAAAGTCATTAATTTAAATTTGCAAAATGTATATATATTTAAAAAAATAAATGTGGATGGAGACATGAATAATTTTTTTTTTTTTTGGTAGAGAGGAGGGCTCGCCATGTTGCCCAGGCTGGTCTAGAACTCCTAGCCTCAGGCGATCCTGTCGCCTTGGCCTCCGAAAGTGCTGGGATTACGGGTGTGAGCCACCGTGCCCAGATCATGTTGATACATTTTTCAAATTAAAAAACACAATAGTTTGTATTAAGCCCTTTCTCCATTCACTCGCAGCAACGTGGGGCTCAGGATTTGGGGGCTCGTATAAAGTCTCTTGGGCAGCAGGGCTGGAGCCGCGAGGCAAGGGAGGGAGCCTGAGGACGGGACGCGTCGGTCCTCTGGGTGAGCCGGCTGGGGCGGGTGCACAGGGTCGGGTGGAGGAAGCTCGAGGGAAATCCGGGAGGGGTTGGAGGCCTGGGATTGCGGGGGGCCACTCGCAGGGGTCCCAGAGGCCTCCGTGAGTCACGGCTTAGAGGAGCAGGAAGGCACAGCCAGGCGGGGCGATTTAAAATGAGAGAAAGCCCCAGGGGTCGCTGCCCTGGGCGCGATCTGGCCATGCAATTGGGCCAGGAAGTGTGGGAGTCTCCCTCGATGCCACAGGACATGCCAGCGGCCCTGCCTGCCCTTGGATCCCTTGTCGGGCAGCTGAGTGATCTTCCTTCAAAGGGCAGGGCAGCCCGAGGATTTCTGCCATACCCCGGGCACCCTGCAACGGTGGCGAGAGGATTTAGCAGGGATCCCGGGACTCTGCCTAATATTTGGGCTGAAATATCAGACGGAATGATAAAATCCATCTTTAAGTGATATCTTTTAAAGGTTTTGGATGAGTTTGAATAAAGAAAATCATCTCCATCCCAGTTGGACAGAGATTTGGGATTGTTCCTGTGTTTCTTCCTGCACGTCGTCACCTGTGGCTGATTCATCCATTCATTTAACATTCAATGAGTACCTCCTATGTGCCAGGCTCTGCAGCAAGCGCGAAAGGAACAAAAGCCGCTCCTGCCCTTGGGGAAAATCACACACACAATGGCCGCCGAGCGCCCGCTCTAGGCGCGCACCGAGCCCCGGAAAGCCGGGAGGAGCGGGGACCCTCCGAGTTGCCCGCAGCTATGCGTGTGTGGCCACGGATTCTGCGGGGCCGCGCCTAGCCCCTCGATCTTCCCTTGCCTCTGCAGTGGAAGAGTTTCCTGTAAAAATAACCCCAGGGGTCCTTGTAGTTTTCTGACAGGGCTTTTCAGGACATCTGTGCTGCTATTTTTCCCGGCCTTCCAGGGATTCTTGGTGGGCGCTAGCACGCTAGATTTCACTGGCAAGGTTATAGGGCCTCACCATTCTCTGATAAGAACATCTGCCAAGTAACGTAGGGGTTATAGAGAACAGAAATGCATCAATATTGCACAAGGAAAAATAAACCTAAGAAACCCTGTGCTCTATCAAAGAATTAAGCATGGAATGTGTCATTGAATATTAAACATACAGAGTTCGGATTGAGACCGGGAAAAGTTGAAGCAAGGGTAAAAAGAGTCCTGGTGACTTGCCCAGAGCAGGGGTTTTGAAGTAAGCTTCCTCCTTGGTGACCCCTCAGTGCAGCCCGGGTGGGCTCCCTCCCACTCCAACCCCAGCCTCCAAGACTCAGGTTATTTTTACCTATTTAGCTTCTGAAATAGTTTTATTTAAACAAGGGATTCTGGGGCTAAAAACAAAAGCTGGAAAACATTGACAGACGAAGTGCAGAATATTTGGCTGATCATTATAAATTTGATAAAGGTTTTGTGTCCTGAATCTGAAAGAGATTCTAAAGTATTAATAAAATATCATAGATGAACTCTTCCAAGTAATCCACTTAATTTCACACGTATGGAGATGGTTAAAGTCCTCATGCTGGGTGGTAAATAAAATGTATTTTTTCCCTTACATTTATGGAAGAGACTGGGTTCCTTCTCTTGGAGAAATAAAGGACTCCTTCAATTCTAAGTTAAATTTTTATTGTTTACAACTCAGAAATTCCTTTTACAGTATTAAAAATGCTATTTTCATTTGGGGGGTAAAGAGTTTTAGATAAAAATCTGCGATTCTGTTATGTGATTATTACATACCAACGTGAGTTAATTTTTTTGGTAAAATGAACACCCAAGCATGTTTGTATGCAATTAATGGTTATTCCAAGACTGAAAGGCTGGCACAAATTTGGGCAAGAAAAATGTGCCTGTTTCTCTCCATTTGTCTATCGTTTGAGTAAAATATACTAGAGATTGGCTTCATTTGGTCTGAACATTGACTTGCTTTCTTAGCAGAAATGTTTTTGAGGTTTAGTTTTTTCCAAACTTATTTCAAAATGTATCACAAACCTTTGGTTTGGTAAGGCATTGATTAATTCAAGATGAGCTAAGCAACCACTGGGTTAAAGTGGGAGAGTAATAATAAGAATTTTAGTTGAATATTCATTATTATTAAATTGTTCCAGGGGGTAACTATGGGGACCAACTTTGTGTCTTTGCTTTTGGACAAAATTAATGTGATTTGCAGTGATGACTATGAATCCAAGTAGAAAAATACATATATAAAATTTTAATCTTAGATTTTAGAATTGTATAAATAATTTACCTGAAAAAAATTTGATCATGGAACTATGTAGATCTTGGATGTGCCTTCCATGAAAAAATTGCAAACGTCACCTTTCATAACCTGTTTACTTTTTTAAATTGAGTTTCGCTTAAATCCAATCAATTCCAATCCTTCGATGGAATAATTTTAGTATTTTTGTATCTTGTAAATAAAGAGCTGATTGAATTCAGTTCTTTAAAAGGTTTTCTACTTATTAGACTATAATGATTCTAAAAAGAAACAGTCTGTTGTCCTGATACTCATTCTTTAAATACAATTACTAGTGCGGATAGAAATTTTCATTGGTATATTTTGTCATTAAAATTCAACTTTCCATTACCCGAATTAATAGACAGCAGTGACATTTCTGTCTTGTAATATGAGAGTTATTTGAGAACCTGGATATTATTTTACAGAGAGAAGCAGTGAGTTTCTTTCATGTGGTGGTGGTGAAGAGAATGGTGAGAACCCAAGAGGTACCAGTAAGCCTGGTGGATTAGAAATTAGAATCAAGTGTGTGTGTTATTTTATTAGGGAGCATGTACATTTTCTTTAAAATAATCTCCTTCACCCAACTACTTCTCTGATGGTTAAACAAATGGCTTCTTGGGTCCCAACTTCTGAAATAAACACAGAAGAGGAGCTCTTGCTGTAACAGATAGCACTCTTCCCAAAGTCCCTAAGGAATAGAGGGCTCCATCTAAAATGGGGGCTGGATTTGGTCCTCCTGCCACCAATGTGCCCAGCAACATCGATTCTACCTTAGTCGGCTGAATGGGTCCACCTGTCCCAGTGTTGCCCAGGCTGGGCCAGCAAACTGCTTTCAGACTTACACGCAGTGTCCACGGGATAGTCAGGGCTGCGAATCAGAGAGAAATAGTAATGTTTTGCCTTTTTTTTTTTTTTTAATAAGGATCCACATTGAAATTGGGCGGCAGTGCATAATCAAAACAGCACACGTTTTGATTCCCACACACTTAGGTTTAAATTCTAGCCATGTGACCTTGGGCTCTGAACTTCATCTGTTCAAGGGGACATGAATACTGATTTCACAGGTTGTTGCAAGATAAAATGAAATGAAAAGTGTTTGCTACTTAGCACAGTGCCTGGAACATAGTGAGACTCAATGAATCGTAGTGATTATTATTATTATCCTTAATAAACTCACAGCTAGGTCTGATTTCTGACGAAGTTTTCATGTAAGGTCACTATTACACTTGATCTTAGCCAAAAGGCCAAGAAGCAATAAGGTCACTATCAGTAGTACTAAGTTTAATTTTTCT
This sequence comes from Indri indri, assembly GCA_004363605.1. NCBI lineage: Eukaryota > Metazoa > Chordata > Mammalia > Primates > Indriidae > Indri > Indri indri. The sequence continues at coordinate 48,259 of RJWJ010007885.1, read as the reverse complement.
TTTCTTCTCTCTCTCTCTCCCTTCCTTCCATTCCTTTCCTTTCATCTTGTTTTCTTTTTCTTCTTAATTATTTTAGCCTGGAGCTGTCCTTTGTAGAAAACAGAAATCAAAGGATTAGTCTACATTTTAAGTCAAAATACTCATTTCAAAGAACCCAGCTAGAGATGGTAGATGTAAAATAGATTTTAAAAAAATTTCACTCTAGAAGTTCCCACTATGACTGGGAAGCAACAAGAGGCTGCAGCAGGCGAAACGCTTTCCAGAAAGCCGGAGGAGAGGCCCTGGCCTGACTCCGCGTTGCCCTGGCAACAGTCAGGCCCGGAGGGCCTCAGCCCCTGATCCCTTAATCTGAGGAGCTGCCACCGCAGTGCCTCAGGAAAGGTCTCCCACAGACACCTGGCGAGTTCACGCTACACTGACTAAAGAGGGATGTAGAAAAGATGGAGGCGTGGCTCTTTCTGTCCACGATAGCTGCCCCTGGGTCTCCCTGGTGCTCCCGGCTTTTCCAGATTGCCAAGGGCTTAGTTTAGAGAATCAGGCAGCAAAGTCTCCACCGGATTCTTAGTGCTGTCAAGGCAGCGGATGGTTTCCTAATCCTTTTGTGTTTCTCCATGGAGCCCCGCACAATGCTTTGCACACAGTGGTGCTTAATAAATACTGGGGGGCTGTCTGACGATGAGCATCCCCTAAGGCGCCAGCCCCTGTCCTTGTCGCATTCGCTGCCTCTAGGAGTGAGCTGCACCGACGACCCACTCAGGCCACCCGACTCTTTGGTTCATTTCTCCAGCTGTAAGAGGCTAGAGCTTGACTCTAAGGCTTTTTTCTCCCTTTAAAGTTCTTTTTTATTCTCTTACCACATCCATCATTTTGGCAAACACACAGAGCATGTTCTGTTTGATATATTCTGTTTTCCCCATTTTATCTTAAGTTAAAAAATCTTTTGGGAAGCTGAGGCAGGAGGATTGCTTGAAGCCAGGAGTTCCAGACCAGCCTGGAAAACATAGCAAGACCTCGTCTCTACAACAAATGCACAAAATTAGCTGGACATGGTACCATGTGCCTATAGTCCCAGCTACTCAGGAAGCTGAGGCAGGAGAATTGCTCAAGGAGTTCGAGGTTGCAGTGAGCTATGATCAAGCCACTGTTCTCCAGCCTGGGCAACAGAGCAAGACCCTCTCTCAAAAAACAAACAAACAAAATGGAGGCAAAACGGAATAACTTAAAAGAAGCGCTGGCTTTTCTCTTTTCAACAACCATACAAGTCCCAAGGAAAGAACTCTGTGGCCAAGCACATGGGCTTTGGAGTCAAAGACTTGGTTTCAAATTCTAGCTCTACCATTTGGTTGCTGTGTGACTTTGGGCCTATTTAACTTCCCTGAGCCTCAAGCTCTTCACCTATAATGGGTGTAATGATACACACATCAGAGTTATGAAGTAATGTGTGTAAATTCTTCAAAAATAAGAAGCGTTCAATAAATGGCAGTTATTCTTTCTGGCACACAACTCCAGGGGGCTAATGGCAACTTAGGAGTCCGAAAGTCTGACTTTCTAATTATTAATAAATTAGGGCACCCTAAGAAGGCACTGTAAAAAAGTACCAGAAAACCTAGAGAGGGGAAGTACCACCTGCTGCAAACTCTGGCATGTGGCTAAGAGGTGAATTTAAACCCTGTCCACCCCGACATCAGGACCATGACGGAGTTGCCTGTGTAGTTTGATTTGAACTTCTTCACACCAAAAGAAGCTTCTTTCTGTTGAGGAAATTTCTTTCTCATAGATTCATTCTTTTAGGATATAACCCTAACCTGAACTTCAGTTTTACTAAGTTAAATCACCATTAACCATAAGCCAATAATCAAATCAAACTCTCACTGAGACCCTAGAATGTGCCAATGTCTTTGCTATGTATTCTTTTTTACTTAAGCATCAGAACAATGGCAACTTTATTATCTCCATTTAACAGACAAGGAAATTGATGTTCTGTTAATTGACTTGTTCAAGGTCATAGCACTATTAAGTTTAAATTCATATCAGTTTGACTTTAGGGGATATCCTCTGTTTGTTAAGTTTAAAGTCATATTAGTTTGATTTTAGGGGCTATCCTCTGTTAGATGTTGGCCTCTGATGCTAGCAGAGATTAGGGCAGGTGGAAAGTGAGAATCTTGGTGCATTAGGGGGGTCAAGCCAAGGTGGGGCTTTCAGGAAGGAGAGGCATGGGGGAGGTCACAGCCAAGGAAGGTAGGTAGAGTACAGAGAGCCCCAGAAGCCCAGCTCTGCATAAGATGTGCCAGTCTTGAGATAACGTTATGTCTCTTGAAAGACTTCAAATGGTATCCAGTATCCCAATAGAGAAAGACATAAAGGTCCATGAACAGAACAGGACTGTTCTAGTTGACGCAATAAATGAATTTTTTTTAAAAGTACCAGTCTTTGACTATATTTGCTTTAATTCTTTCAAAAATAAGATTTCCTAGAAAAACTTTTCAAGCACCACTCCCACTTGACCCTATGGTGGCCTGGTAACTTCATATAACAAATGAAGTTACTCTTTGCGTTTCTAACTTGGATTCTATCCCAAACTGCCATGGTTTCCACCTGAGTTGAACATCGCCAGCACTCTTTGGTCCTCCAATTCCAGGACTAAGAAAGATCTGGGGCAGCAAGAGTCTTCCACAAAATATTTCCCCAAATGCCTCTGCTAACATCTCTTGGAGGCTTCAAATATCCCAGTGTTCAAAAGAACCATTTCCCCTGCCATCCCTTCAACCTCCACCCACCATTCTATCGTCTGTGATCTGTCCATGGAACATGCTGGTTCTCCCATGTCTGACTATGTTAGGTTTCCTTGCACGTCAGATTTGGTCCTATGATATCTGTTGTATCACGTCTCTCTCCTGCTCAACAGTCTTTAATGGTTCAAGATCCAATTCAAACTCCAAAGCCTTGAAGTCTTAGATCCAAGACTTTCTCTGCACCCCTGGTCTACTCCAGGCCAATGTTTGACCCTGTTGTTCCTACACAAGCCCTTTCTCCAGTTCAGTGGGTTTAATCCGTCACTGCTTCCTACTCATAGGTGGAGTCTACTTCCCACACTTTTGCTTTTACAACTACCCCCACCAAGAAAGCCCTCCTTATTTTTCTCATCTATGGAAATCCTCCCCATCCCACGGGCCCAGCTCGGATTCCTCCTCAGGGAAGCGATCCTCACCTCTTGCAGGCCCCCTCCGCCTGGCACCCAGTGCTTGCTGCACGCTACAGTGCCTACCTGCTTCCGTATCTGCCCCAGCTCTCCAGCTAGTGCTGGAGGTCTCCTTGGGATTGGCCTCCCCTCCAGCCCTTCAAGCCAGCCCAGGCCTCTGCTCCCTCCTCTGGCCGCCATCCCTCATGTCCTACCATCAATTTAGAAATTTTCAGCATAAGTGAAGTTACATCCTTTCAAATGCGAGCTCTTGGGCCATCATTTCCCCTCTCTCTGTGCCTCAGTTTATGCATCTTTTATAAAGGAGAGGGAGCTGACATCTCCGTGGTCCTATGAAAGTCAAAAATGTATCATCTTCTCCCTCCAAACCCTTCTTTGAACCCCCTTCTATAATATTAATAGCATCGCGCCACGACTCACAGGCCCAGCTTCAGCAGCGCCCTCCTCAGGCCAGTCTCTGCCTTCGGGGAAGCGCAGCCTCCCAGTGAACCGGGCTGAGCCCGCACTCCGCTAGCCGCCGGTGAATTGTCCCTTCAAATGGCCTGAATTCTCTCTGGGACACTGCCAGGCCTAGCAGCAGAGTGAGAGTAAATCGCTCTGCAGGCAGTGTAATACGCCTGCATTTCTCTTTCCATAGGAGAGAGAAAGCTAGAGAGTGATCTGAAATGAGTGAATCACCTAGAAAAACCAGGGTTTGTTAGTGTATTCAACAAGTCTGGAGAGTAGCTTTGGTGCAAATGTATGTTCTGACTGGTGCTTTTTGTGGCTTCCCCCAAGACTGGCAACCAGGGGCCCTCCGCACCCCCTTCCCTAGGCCCTCCGGCAGGCCAGCCCACTCCTTCACCAGCTGCACTTCTAGCTGGACAGGAAAACCAGGGCCCTGAGGGAGGTGTCCAGCTTTTGCTATCAGTCCTTCTTTCCAGTTCATTCCAGAACTGCCCCTGTCCCCTGCCCGTGCTAGTCCACTGGGCCCTATTCTGTCCTGAACACCGCCGTCCTCATGGGCCCCAGGCACACGCAATGGTCTGCAGCCAGGAGCTTCCACCCCTCCTTAGGCTCGTTACTACTCAGGCTGCTCAGTCCCGTCTCTCCTTTTCGATTTTATGATCCGCGGGATCAGCGTCTCCTTCACCACCCAACACGGGGGTTGAGCCCTGAAAGGGACCCAAATAGAGCCTGTCAACTGACACTAGCACATGTCCCTCGGGTTACCTTCTCAACCCCTCCCCTTCAAAACCAAACAAAAACGGCAAACAGGAAACGCTCGTCTTTTAAAAATTACTCTATTATTATCAAATAGAACCACAGTATCCAAAAAGTAATTATAAAGTTCTATCCCCAGCTAAATGGCCCTGCACCGCCCCTCCGAGTGGCCGGCGGCCAAATCACTCCCCCCGTGCTGATTGGTTTCATCCATTTTATTGTCAAGGAAATTAACAGCCCGAAGGGGTTCCCCAGGTCCGCGCCCTCCCCCCTGGGGTCCCAGGGAAACGCGGCAGCAAGCGACCTGGTCTCACTACCCCCGTGTCCTTGGGAGGAGGGACGAAAGGAGAGGGGGGCTCACAGCAAAGGGGCTGGGGAGACGCCCCGCCCCCGCCCGCTGGGCTCGGGCCTGGCGCGGCCGAGGCAGGTGTCCGGGGTGAGGGGGGCGCGGCCCGCGCACCTGGCGGCGCACCTGGCCGGGCGGTGGCGGCGGCGGGGCGCGCGCTCACTCGCCCGTGTGGGTCCGCAGGTGGTACTTGAGCGACTGCTTGTAGCGGAAGCACTTGGCGCAGTGCGTGCAGGGGTAGGGCCGCTCGCCCGTGTGCGCGCGCTGGTGCTCCAGCAGGTGGTGCTTCTGCGTGAAGCGCTTGCCGCACTCGGCGCAGTGGTAGGGCCGCTCGCCCGTGTGGATGCGCCGGTGCTCCAGCAGGTGGTGCTTGCGGATGAAGCTCTTGCCGCACTCGGGGCAGGCATGCGGCCGCTCGCGCGAGTGCACGCGGCAGTGGTTGGTGAGCTTGGACTTCTCGCTGAAGCTCTTCTCGCACTCGGGGCACTTGAAGGGCCGCTCGCCCGTGTGAGTCCGCTGGTGGCGCAGCAGGTGCGACGGGCGGCTGAAGCTCTTGCCGCACAGGCTGCAGATGAAGGAGACCTCGTGCTTGCCCGCGTGCACGCGCTGGTGGATCACCAGGCTGATGTGCAGGCGGAAGCTCTTCTTGCACTCGGGGCACGTGTAGGGCCGCTCGCCCGTGTGCGTGATCTGGTGCTTGGTCAGGCTCGACTTGTGGCTGAAGCTGCTGTCGCACTCGGGGCACTTGTAGGGCTTGGGGCCGCCGCCACCGCTGCCCGAGCTGGGCGACTTGGGGCGCGGCTTGAGCGCGTGCTTGGGGTTGAAGGCGGGCCCGCGCTCGGGCGAGGAGTAGCCTCCACGCACGCGGTGGATGCGCTGGTGCAGCGTGAGCTGCTGCTTGTGCCGGAAGCTGATCTCGCACTCGGAGCACTCGTAGGGCCCCTCCTTGATGTGGTTGCGCTGGTGGATGATGAGGTTGATCTTCAGCCGGAAGCTCTTGCCGCACTCCATGCAGGTGAAGGGCCGCTCGCCGCGCCGGTTCCGCTGCTGCTGGCTCGAGGCCCCGCGGTTCTCGCTCAGGTGCCGCTCGCCATGTGCGGGGGGAGCCAGCCTCTTCACCGCCGGGTTTCCCAGCTGCAGGGGCGGCGGGCTCTCCTCGCCCTCGGGGGACATCTCCCCGGGCAGTGAGGACTGGTACATGCTGGCCTCATATCTCCCGGACAGCTGCCCGAGGGACTGCAGGTGCTGTGGCAGCTCATCCTCCTCGTCCTCTTCCTCCTCCTCATCTTGTTCCTCTGTCTTTATCACGATTCCTTCTGCTCCAGGGAGAGAGAGAGAGAGAGACAGAGAGAGAGACATTAGATGTTGCCTAGAGCCCCTAACCTGGAGTTACAGCAGCGCATCACCCTCACCAACAAACACTGCATTGTTGGCCCAAATTCCTTCTTTCGGAAAATACTCCTCTCCCTGCGGCCAGTCGTTCCCCCCATCACGGGGCTGCACGTGCAAGCCAGGCTGGCCTTGGTGTTTGGTTCAGGAATGAGCCCAGACTTCAAATGGCCACTCAGAGTCCTCTCTTGGAATTTTATGCCAAGGACACAGGGCAGATTGATTCTTGGCAGTCACGATAGAAAGGTGCTCATGGAGTCCTACACAGCAGAGAAGAAGGAAAGCAGCACACCGAGCCACCATGGGAGCACCCAGATCCAGCTGCGCCTGAGGTTGGCATATTCATGATCCTACCAATTATTTGACTGATAAACACCCCTTTGCCATTTAGGCTACTTTGAGAGTTGGGTTTCTACCAGCTGTAACAAAGGGTCTTGACTCATAAAGTTCTCAGTCTTTTCCCCTCTAAAGACTCCTCTGCCTGAGCTCCGCCAAGTGGACTTCCACTTTCTTGAACCCACTGGAGATTTCTCCTCACAGAGCCTTTATTCACCCTCCTCCAGAAATCTTCCCTCTTCTCTGAGTCTCCATGTGTGCCTTGATGATCCCAGCCTATAGCACTCAAGCCTCCTCTGAGCCCACAGTCGTGGGGTACCCCTCCCGGAGAGTCAGAAACTCAGCCTTCTCCTGTCACATCTCATGGATGGATGACTCACCCACACAGGCAGGCCCTACCAGCCTTGAAGCTGGATCACGTGGTTTTCCTTGGCCTTTCCCACAAGCTCTCGTGTGTAGGCCACGCACACCCCAGCTGATGGATGCCCACCCTCCCTCTCCCCAGCCTGCCACCCTCTAGCCTGGCCCTTTAAGGCCCAAACAATGATAAGTTCTACAGTGACCCATGAGAATGCAACTCTTAGAGAAAAGGAGTGACCTCCGGCTCCTGTTTGAGTTTTCTCAAGTGCCTTGTATTTATTTGGCACTCCCTAAATAGTGTTAATTGGGGAGTGCTATTTTTAGTCACTGTGTGCCATGAGAAAGTCACTCAACTTCTCTGAGCCCACCTTTGAGACATGGTAAGTCTGGATTTGCACAATTCTTAAAAACAAGTCTTTTTTCAAAGCACTTTCACACCTGTTCTCTCTTTCCATGTGCACAATATCTTATTATAGGATAAGCCAAGTAAGAATGATCCCCATTTCAGAGAGGAAGCAGCCAAGCCCGGAGACAACAAGTGATGTTTCCAAATAGAGCCAAGTCATAGGCCTTTTCAGAGGTACTTTAGGGCCCATCTAGTCCACCCCTCAAGTGACAGCTGGGAAACTGAAGCTAGCAATGTTCAGGACTCCTAGGCCATAGCACTTTCTACTTCTCTTCTAAACTACAGTGCTAAAATTAGGACACGGGTGTGCTGCCTCAGTGCTGCCTCAGTAGTGTTAGGATTTTCAGCAGGAAGTGATCCTTGGAGCATCATGCCTAAGGGATCAAGGGGGAGGCAGCTGCAGAGGCTGGTAACTAGTTGCCCTAGTGTTTATCCTGAAAATACAGAGTTATGCATGAAAGGCAGAGGGGAAAATAGGACCCAAAAAGATCTAAACTCTCCTTGAACATCAAAGTTGCTTTTTTCTTAATGAAATGATAAAAATGAAACATTTGGCCCTAAATCAAGACTCAAAATTCCACAAACTACTGTTTAGTAGTTTTCTAAGGTTCTACTAGAATTAATGGGGAATGCTCAAATGGCAATCTGGAATTTATATTATGACACTCCCAATATAGCATATACTCAGAATTTGCCTTATGTCTTTTCCCAATTCTCTTATGAAAGACAACGTGGTATGTTTAAAAGACTTCTCAAATACCATGCAGCAATTTAAAGATAAGAAGTTAGATCCACATCTTTTGACAAAGGAGGATGTCCGTGACATTTTATTAAGTGCAAAAAGGCAAATTATAGAGGAATTATCTGCAGATAAAATGAAAAAAAATTCAACTCAACATAATACTTTAAAAAACTTAGATAAATGGGTGTGGATACATTTCTAAATACAAAAAATAATATACAAATATGTGATGGTTAATGACTCACACATAAACAAAACCCCAAGTGGATTCTACCAAATTTTCAAGGAACACACTTAATTCCTATCTTATACATTTTTTTAATAATATAGAACAAGAGCAAAAGCTGCCCAGTTCATTTGATAAGTCTAGTATAACACTGTTTCCAAAACCAGATGAGGATGATTCAAGAAAAGAAAATTCAGGTTCATTCATATATGAATATAGCTGGAAAACTCCTGAGTGAAACATGTTACCTAAGTCCAATTGTGTATTCAAACAGTAGGCCATGATGATCAAGTAGGGCTTTTCCCAGGACTGCAGGGAGAGTCCAACACTGGAAAATCTATCACCAAACCAGTCCTGGGATGAGTACACAGTTAACCCACTTCCTGACTGTTCTCAAAGTCACAGGGAGCAAGAGTGAGCAGAAGGCTCACTCACATGGAGGCTTTGTAACTAAACACAAATGATGACTAGGTTCTACCAGAGAAAGCCAAAACTGTAGTCATTTTAAAAACATGCTCTTCAGGACAGAAATCTTCAAGTTAGTTGAGGCTGGTAATATGATACGCGTGGCAATCTAGGACACATAGGGAGAGGGGAGCTCAAGCTTTGCCACGTCTTTGTGGCCTTGGACATTTTACTTCTGCCTGTAGAATGCGGGGTTTGGACAGATGATCTCCAAGGTCCCTGTGAGTCCTGTCTGAACCAGTCTTTGAATGTAACAACTTCTTTCCTAGCCCAAAACAGATTCTTAGAAATGCTAAGGCAGGAAACCTGCACCAGAGGCCGTGTTTGGGGTCCTTTCACACCTGGCATCCCCTCTGCCTCCAACTACCTCTGAAGGAACCACAGCTCTCCTGTGAGGCAGGTGCCTACCAGGGGGCCTAAGGGCAGCGGCACGGCCCCCAGCCCCGCACTTACCTGTGCAGCTTCTCTGCTGCACCAGCATCTGCTTGAGTTCGCTGAACTCGCTGGATCCTTCTGTGGACTCCTCCAGCACATTCTCCTGCTCCTGCATGTCCAGATCTGGCTGTTCCCCACAGGGGTCGCCCAGCTCTGAGTCCTGAAAGCCGTGTTCTTCCACCTGTCCCATCAGAGGCTCAGGTGTCTCCAGACTCTCCGAGCCCTCGTCGTTGGTCTGCACCTCGATCTTAATCACGATTCCGTCATGTGCTGAGGGGAGGGAAGGAGAGAAGAGTCCAGAACACATTCATGCCACCCCCCCAGGTTTCTGCAGCCCTAGAATTTACATTTCAAAAATTCTAATTTGGGGGACCCTAAAGAAATGTAATATTGAGTTGGCGGTGAGTACACATAGAATTTTCTGGACACTTTGTAGCTTTGAACACCAACCAAAACTGGAGTCAAGTTAAAATAGATGCAAATTTTGTTTTCCATGAGCCCCACAATATTTTTAAAATATTCAGCATTGTCAACGTTTATTTTAAAGAGGCCCTCATTTCCCTTCCCTGTTAGGACCAGCAACTGGTACATTCGACACAGTTTTTCACTCGCAATCAAGTTGAAAGAAGAAAAGGCGGCCCACCTCCTCCCTCTTCTGCCTTTGGCCCCAGTGCCAAGGTGTCCGACAGACAGACCCACATTTCCAAGCTCATACATATGTACCGTAGGAGTGTTTGGGTTTGTTTTTAGTTAAACAGCATCTTATTACACACATTGCTCTGAATTCATGTGTTTTTCAGCTTGCCTATAGGTCGGTAGGTTAATTTCAAATGCATACTTACACACATAGGCATCATTTTACATAATGGGATTATAACACACATTTTTGGTTTTTAGTGCAGTATTTTTTTTTTCTTTTAATTTCCTTCCCCTTCCCTCACTTCCCATTTCATTGCTGTCACCTCCCGGGTAACTCCCATAATTAAGTAGGATTTTTCTCCATGCTTGTGTAGTTACTCATAACAAGACATACACACTTATATGTCTTTATTTTCTGGCCATTGTTGGTGTTAAAAAATAAAATTGCCTTATGTCGCTCCTCTACATTTCTTTTCTCACTCAAATACCTTGTGGAAATCTCTTCAGACCAATTTCTATAGTGCTAACATGTTCTTTTTAAATGTTACATGTATTCCATCGTGAGGATAATACTGTAATTTATTCGTTCTTTCCCTAATGGAAGAACATTCACTTTTTGTTCCCAGTCTTTTGCTATGGTGAACAATACTGCAGTAAACATTTATTTGTATCTCTAACCACAAAACAGTGGTTTTATTCCTATTGAGATTCCCAGGAGTGGGATTGCAGAGTCAGGAGGTGTACACAGTTTTAATTTTGACACGTCATCAGACTGCTTTTCAACAAGGCTGTGACAATTCACATTTCCGTCAGCCTGCACACGAGTATCCTTTCCCCCACATCCCTGCCAGTAACAGACACTTTTGCTATTTTTAATTTTCTTCAGTCAGATGGGTATAAAGTGATAACTTACTGATACTTTGATTCCACTTCTCTGATAGGGTAAGTCTGCATATGACTTCCTCTATTTATTGGCCTTTTAGATTTAATTTTGTGTGAACTGTGTAAGCACATCTTTGGACTCGACTCCAATCAGGTTGTCTTTTCTTATCAATTTGCAAGCATTCTATGATTTTTTTGTATTAAAGATAACCCACTGTGTCTTATCTGGATTTCAAATATTTCCTCCCAAAATCTGTCATTTGCCTGTTATCTTTATGTGTGGCACCTTTGCGTACACGAAAGTTGTCGGTGGCTTTTAAAAGGTTTCCGTGTGGTCAGGTGTGTCCCTGCTTCTTCCTGTGGCTCCTGAGTTTTCTGTCTTAGCTAAGAAAGTTTCCTCTGGTCCATCTGGTCTCCTAGATTGCATCCCACAGTTTTTATTGTCTTACTAACATTTAGGTCTTTAATCTACTTGAAACTTATTTTTATTTTATGTATTCTGTGAGGTAGGGATTCAACTTTATTTTCTTCATATGGATTGACATGTGCAAGTGTAAAACCCCCTTATAGGTTGAAAATCACTTCCTTAGTTGAGGAAATGTGTAATGCATAAATATATTCATGCATTCACTGAGTGTTTATTACCAGATAATTTACTGGGCACCAACAATATGTTATGGGGTGTTCTAATGCTTGGGATATTATCAGTGAACAAAACACATACCTTACACAGGGCAGTAAACACAATAAATAAATTGCATTGTATGTCAGAAGGTGATAAGTGCTGTGGGGAAAAAAAAAACTCTGGGCGGGCGCAGTGGCTCAAGCCTCTAATCCTAGCACTCTGGGAGGCTGAAGCAGGAGGATCACTTGAGCTCAGGAGTTCAGAGACCTATCCTAAGCAAAAGCGAGACCCTATCTCTACTGAAAATAGAAAAATTAGTCAGGCATCGTGATGCGCGCCTATAGTCCCAGCTACAGGAGGCTGAGGCAGGAGCATCACTTGAGCTTGGAATTTGAGGTTGCAGTGAGCTATGATGATGCCGCTGCACTCTACCCAGGGTGACAGAGCGAGACTCTGCCTCATAAAAAAAAACAACCCCCCAAGACAAATGAATGAAGCAGCTGCAGTCCTGCCCTGGTGAAGCTCCTCAGGCTCTCCTGCTAAATGCCCCCATCCAAAGCGACCGCCCCACTTAGGAACCAGATCACCTCGTCAGGCTAAACACTGCTGCTTCTGACCCAAAGCTGGGTGCTTTCTGATGCTTGGCCATCCTTTGACTCCTCTCTGATTGGCCAACTCAACTCTCTGGAGGTAGACGGAATATAAAGCAGCTCTGATGTTCCCATGCTGCACCCCCACAACCTTAAATGCAGACCTTTGCTACTTTCCCTCCGACTGAGGGAGTCTCCCACTCTTGCTCTCCAAAGATATCTGTATCCTATTTGCTATTAAAAGAAAAAGAAAAAAAAAAAGTCATCCACATTTACAGCCTTGACTTCCTCCTGTGCTAGCTCCAAGTTACCATCTTTACCTCCCTTTGCCCTCCAACCTCAGGAAAAGTAGTGTCCCTCTTCTCTCCTATAACCGAAATCCTCTGCATCTTTCCTTAACAATGCCCATGCTTTTCTCCCTGGAATTCTGCTCGCTAGCTGTGCCCTTTTCTCCTTTGTCTTCAGTCCTTGTCTCTGCTCCTTCCACAAACACAACTGTGACTCCAGCATCAGAAAAAGTTCTTCCCTGACTTCACAGACTCCTTAAAATATTTTGTTTGCTGTACCTTAAAATAATTTTTCAAACGATGTACCCCTTTGCACCTTCTTGAATAAATATATAAAATGCATCAGTAACTGCAAAAGATGTAATTTATAAAGTATTGTAAATATTGATATTTTGAAATAAACTCTTCCATCACCCTTTAATGTCACCAATGGAATCTGAGACCCTAGCAATTTTAAACCCACGATTATTCACTTAGAAAATACATGAACAAGTTCTTCTTTGATAGTTGGAATTTTTATGTCATTCCTTTTCACCTTGAACTTCTATTTCCATTCCTACTTTGCCCACAGAATTCTATCCTAATAGAACATATTTTTATGCTTAGAAGCCTTTTACTGATCACTTCATCTACCAGTGTGCCACGAAAATGTGTAAGTAAATTGAAAGTTTAATTTTGCTTTCATTTCTAATAATCACAGGGCTCCAAGTATTCATTCTTTCCTGGCTTAAGTTATCCTTAGTGATTATTACTACAGAATGATAAACAATTATCCAAAACAGAAAACAAAAAACTTTTGGAAATGTATCTCTTATAAGGATGAATAGAAAATCTTTTCCAATTAGTTCACTTATCTGAGAATGAATAGTCTTACTGCAGAATGAGACAGAGTTCAGAATCAATTTTAGTCTATTCTTCATTTTTACAAATGAAACCTCATTTACATTGGGAAACCTCGTTTACATAAATAGGTAGATAGACTAGAAGGAGCTTTGTTACAGAACTGCCTGGATTCTCTGAACTTCTGAATTATATGCCACAAAATCACATGGTTAACATATCATCAAAAATTGTGTTTTTTTCCTGCCCTAGGGCTATGGCCAAAAAAGTTGTTTTTAATAATCCTATTAGCTCACTTGATTAGGTTGTCTTCAATTTTGTTGAAAGCTAAATATTGCAAACAACCTAACTTGCAAAAGAATTTGCCATTCAAGTCCCAGAGCAATGTGCTTCTTGGACATGTACCCCAACATTCCGGATTATCTGTTTGGTGACCCAGGGGGCCCTATACCTGGGAAAAATGCTCCACGGTAAGACAGGGATGGGCAGGAGGATGGGCAGGAGCTGCCTTATTTATTTATTTTTTTTAAATCTTGAGGGATGTAGGAGATGAGGGCCTACATTTCAGGGACCCCATCTGTTGTATGCTCTCGGCTGATCAGTTTTATAAACGAAAACAGATGGACTAAGGACCTGGAAATTCCACCCTCAAAGCCATCTATGTTGTGCCCCTCTTGGAGAGTCTCCTTGTCTCCTGAGAGCATGGGTACCCCAGCCTGAAGACCAGTGCCTTTAACACCTTTAACTGCAAGACCCCACTCAAATGCACGCTGCTCCATTAGGCTTCTTGCAGTACTCTCAGCTACGTGTGCCGCGGAACCCCCGGCACCTTCCTGCCAACTCTTTCTGCCTGGAGACACGCACTATTCGCACACTTTCATGCCACCCCTCCCCCATTAGGCAGTAGGGAGGCCAGTGTTTCTCACCAAAAAGGTCTCCACACCCCAAATAACTTCTGAAACAGTACTGACAACCAAACTGCATTTATAAAACACTCTGTGAGAATATAGTTTATGACCAAAGAGAACATTTCAAACCAGTAGAAAAAAGTTTTAAATAAATGGAAACAACAGGCATCCTGACTAGAAGGGGAAAAGGCTACCTTCACGTTTCACATCAAAATAAACTCCTGATGTGGCCGGGCGCGGTGGCTCACGCCTGTAATCCTAGCACTCTGGGAGGCTGAGGCGGGAGGATCGCGTGAGCTCAGGAGTTTGAGACCAGCCTGAGCAAGAGCCAGACGCCATTTCTACTATAAATAGAAAAAATTAGCCAGGTGTGGTGGTGTGCACCTGTAGTCCCAGCTACTCGAGAGGCCAAGGCAGGAGGATCACTTAAGCCCAGGAGTTTGAGGTTGCTGTGAGCTATGCTGACGCATGGCACTCACTCTAGCCTGGGCAACGGAGTGAGACTCTGTCTCAAAACAAACACACAAAAAACTCCTGATGAATAAAAAATTTAGATATAAATAATGAAATCATACTAGTACTGGTAACCCAAGTACATAAGTTTTATAACTGTGAGCTGAGGGACAGGCTATTCCTAGACCTCTGGGACCCCCAAATATCCCTTCTAGAGGCTGTCCGGTCATTCATACCAAACATATTGAATATGCCTAACCTGTATCAACTATATCTTTTTACTATAAGTTGTTCTGAAAGGATTTGTAGCTTGCTTTGACATTAATTGGCTGCAAGAAATGTGCTTAATCTGTGACTGGTTTTTAATCTCTATAATCACACTTATTCATAAGGTCTCTTATGAGATGGAAAAAAATCTCTCCTGCAAATTGTTTTCAAATATATTAAATGTTTGTGAAGACTGAATTTAATAATTTATGAAGCTGATATAACGCTATATTTGTAGACATTTAGTTAAACATTAAATTATTTACATTTGGTAATTTTCTTTTTGGTTTCTAGGGCAAAAAATATTTTGTTTTAGGTTTCAAGTATTTTCATAGATTTCTGAGAATCTCTTGGGCCCAAGGCCTATGATCATAGTGTTTACTGAATAAAATGGCCTGACTAAATATTTCTACTATATGAAACCCAGACACCATAAAGAAAATGACTAATAAATCTGAATACATAGAAACTTAAAATTGATAAATTTGAACATACAAAAATTTAAAACTACTATACCACACACCCAAAGACTATATAGAAAAGTGAACAACAAACTGGGAAAAATATTTGCATACCTATTACAGACAAGAGCTAATATCCTTAATAGTTTAAAAACTTTTACAAATCAATAATAAAAAGATGAATAATCCAAAAAAAAAAGAAAATTCACAAAATAAGACATACTAGTAATCAATAAAGGTATGAAAATACGCTCAAAATCACCCTCACAGAAAGTCAAATAAAAACATCAAAATATTGTTTTCTCTACCCATCACTTTGGCAAATACTGAAAAGATAAATAGTACCTACTATTTTCATGGGTGTGTGGAAACAAATATATTCTCATGCTTAGATGAAGGCGTATAAATTGGCACAATTGTTCTGAAGGGCATTTGCCAGCATCTATTAAATTTTTAAGTGGGTATATCCTTTCACCCAGAAAACCCATTTCTAAAAAAGTTTCAGACAAGTGCACAAAGATCTATTTATAAGGATTGTTACTGAAGCACTGAAACTTGTGAACACCCTGAAAGTACATCAATGGGAGAGTATTTAAATAAATTATGAAATCAATACACAAAATACTATAGTCTGCTATTAAAAAGAACAAAGTAGACTTATACAACGTGTAAAAAAATATATTACTGAAAAAAGCAAGTTGCCAAACAATGTACTTCTATATTGTTTGAATTATCTTACAATGACAATGTATTTATGTATTACTCATATAATTAAGACTGTATGTGTGCACACAAAATTGGAAGGATAAACTGTTGACTCCTGAGAGAAAATTATGGAGAGCTTTCATTCTGCATTTTTTCCTTTTGAAATTAAAAACTAGTGTTGCCACATTATTTTTTTTTCCTATACTCCTACTGGCTTATAAATTGCCACATTAATCTTCTCAACTAGCTCAAAACAAATAAATATTGGTTAACGCTGACTTTTCAACCTCATGGCTACATTTTGTTAGGTTTTTAAAATTTGGTATGTGGGCTGGGCGCGGTGGCTCACGCCTGTAATCCTAGCACTCTGGGAGGCTGAGGCGGGTGGATCGCTCAAGGTCAGGAGTTCGAGACCAGCCTGAGCAAGAGCGAGACCCCGTCTCTACCTAAAAAAATAGAAAGAAATTATCTGGACAACTAAAAAAAAAAAAAAAAAAAAAAAATTTGGTATGTGAATTTTTAATTTTTTTTTTTTAAGTTACACATGCATATAGGCTACAGGGTTGAACAGTTCTTCAAACCCTGTTTTTAAAAGCCCCCCATTTCCTGCTCCCCAAGGCAATCACTTCCATCTTCTCTGTAACTCTGAGTAACATACTTGTATTGCTACTCCTCGAGTTTTCAATTTTAAGCATTATCTATTGACTTCCAAGACATGAAGGTCAGGACCATCTTTTCCAAATCCCTGATCCTACCAATACAGTTTCATTGTGTTAATAACTTTAGTTGGATCGATACTGGGTATTTACATTATTCGATTATATAAATGTTATTTATAATTAAACTATGTAGTATGTGGTAAGTACTTTCCTATGCCTAAAAACCATTATGCTTTTCCTGGAGCTAATGTTTTCTTTTGCTTAGCTTACCATTAATTATCACGAACTCAGCTCCAAACTTTCCCCTGACCCTTCTGTATACCTCTTCTCTCCAAACATTCAAACATATTGGGTATTTATCAATTTCTTCTACTTGAAGAAAAATTTCTGGAACCTTGTGCTGTGCCCCAATCTGGACTGGCTGCCTTTGGATGCACAGCTGTCTTCTTGGGATGCCCCTCATCGGCTCCCTGGGATTCCCTTCAGTTTTCTCTCTCATTGAGGTTCCTAATGCCTGTTTCTTGCTTTATTTCCTCATTTTGGCAAAGCTCCTCCCCCCAGCCTGAGAAAGGGTTCATGGAGACCTTGAACATCTCAAAATGTCTCAATTTCACTTTCACATTTAATTAAAATAATTTGGCTAGATATCGAATTGTAGGGTAGAAAATATTTTCCCCCAGAATTTAAAGGGCATTGCTCTACTATCTTCCAGCTTCTAATGTTGTTGAAAAGTCTGAGGACATTCTAATTCTTGTTTCTTTGTATGAACCTGTTTTTCCTCTCTGGAAGCTTGTAGGATCTCCTTTGTCCTCAGTTGCTCTGCAATTTCGTGCTGAAGTGTCTAAAGGGTAGGACTATTTTCATCTAGCATTCTGGGCAATTGGTGGCCTCTTTCAATCTGGAAAACTATGTCTTTAATTGTTGAGAATTTTTCTTGAATTATTTTGTTGATCAATTCCCACCTCCACTTTTTCTGTTCTTTTTTTCTGGATACTCTTATTATCTGGATGTTGGACTTCTATCCTTTAGTTTAGTTTTCCTAGTCTTTCCTTATTTTCTTTTTCGTCTTTTTTTTTTTTTTTTGAGACAGAGTCTCACTCTGTTGCCCGGGCTAGAGTGCCGTGGCGTCAGCCTAGCTCACAGCAACCTCAAACTCCTGGGCTCAAGCGATCCTCCTGCCTCAGCCTCCCGAGTAGCTGGGACTATAGGCATGCGCTACCATGCCCAGCTAATTTTTTCTATATATTTTTAGTTGTCTGATTAATTTCTTTCTATTTTTAGTAGAGACGGGGTCTCGCTCTTGCTCAGGCTGGTCTCGAACTCCTGAGCTCAAACAATCCACCCGCCTCGGCCTCCCAGAGTGCTAGGATTACAGGCGTGAGCCACCGCGCCCAGCCTCTAATCTTTTTTTAAAAAATAGGTATTATACTTTTATGTCACGAATGTATTTACTTCTTTTATCTAAGGATGTTATATATAAGTATCTATACATACTTTTTTCTTTCTCTGCATGGTTTTTGTTCCTCTAAATATATTTTTTCTGATTTTATTTCTTTACTTTTTTGTCTCTGTACATGAGAGGTTTTTCCCAAATGTCTTGTGGTTCTTGGTTGTCCATGTAGACTTAAAAGCAGAACACTCAAAGAAGAATTGGGAGCTCACTGCATTTGGTGGGGCTTGCTAACTGAGTCTCCCAGTAGGATGCTTCAGACAGGTGATTTTACTAGACAACCTCCTGGGCTGCTCCCATAAATCTCCAGGTCAGACTTCCAATATCCTGCCCCAAGGGTTTAATCTTAGATATCAGCATCATTTTGGGAGTCAGTTTAGGGAAGAAAGCTATAGATCTCAACATCTGCTTATCTCCCTGTTTTCAGTATGGTACCACACCCTCATTTGTGCCTGGTGTCCATGTCTAGAGATCCTCTTTTCATCCTCTGCAGAGAATGAGCCTCGGTCATGGAGCAGGGCTGGGGAGGGGCCAGATGCCAGCGGTAGGGACTGGGGGTGGGTAATGGGGAAAAAGGGGAGTGTTAAATTGCCTCTTTAAGAGACGTTCAACCAACCCTCTGTTTTTAGTTTCATTTTTACTTGCACTTCCAGCCTAGAGTCTCTGGTACTAACTCCTGAGTCCTGAGCAGGGGTCAGGTACAAACCGGTTTCTTCTCAGCTTTCCCAACACCAATTTCAGACTCAGCGTTCTGCATTAGTCATCACCCATCCACCTGCTTTTAGGATTCCCAAACTTTGTCACTGCTCCCCCTTGCCCATTCTTTGAAATAGTCCCTTCGTTCTTGTTTTAGAAGGATTTGGGGGGGTAGGAATAAACACATGTTCAATCTGCCATCTTTAACTCAAAGTCTTTCATCATGCACTATTTTTTTAAAAAAATATTTTTCCTGAATAAGAAATATGTTCACGCCAGAAAATTTTATAAAACATGGAGAATATGATTTTGGTGTGTTTCCATGACCAGTTTTTTCTATCTTTTTCTTTACATCATTGGCTTCATATTATATTTACATTTCCCATTTGTACGTCATTAATCTCCTCTGTCAATTGTACCATTCCCACCAACATTTCAGACAGGCTTTAGCAATGCCCACCTTAAGAAAACAAGACCCCCCCCCCCCATTTCCACTCCCCCTCACAGCCAAACTTCTAGCACGGACTGTCAACAGGTGCTGTCCCTACTTCCTCACCCACTGATTATCTGGCTCCACCTCCACCATGCCACCAACATTTCTCAATTTGCAAACCCAACGACACCTTCCAGTCTCCATGTTACTAAACTACATGGCAGGATTCAGCATCGTTGACCATACTCCCTCCTTCTAGAAACATTCTTCTCCTGAAATACCCAATGAAGCACCATCCTAATTTTCCTGCTACCTTCTTGGCCACTCTTTCGGTTTCCTTTGATTCCTCTGGTTCCTCCTTCTTTTCCAACATCCTAGAACAGTGGTTTCCAACCCCGGGTGCCCCTGAGAATCACCGTGGAGGCTTTTTAAAAAATACTTACACCTGGGCCCCACCCCAAACAATATATTCTAAACCTCTAAATCTGCCCCCAAAGTGAGGGCTCTGCAGGGCATGGCTTGTGTTCTCCTCTCCTCTCCTTTCCCTCTACAGACTAGTAACCTAATTCAGTCTATGCTGCCAACGCCCAAATATCCCAATGTCCCAATGCCGATGTCTCTAGCTCAGACCTCTCTTTCCGAATTTCAGATTCCTTTATTCAGCTGTTTCCTTAACACTTTCTCCTTGATGTCTCACAGGGATCTCAAACCTAATGTGTTCAAAATTGAATTCTCCTTATTTCTACCAATCTGAACCTCATGTTGTCCGCCATCGACCCTGTTACTTAAGCCAGAGCCTGGGAGTTACCCTTGGCACCCCCCGCTCCCTCCTATTTGGCATCCAGCAATCACTAAGTCCTTTCTCATACTGCCAACACATGTCCTGCAAACAGCCACTTCTCTCCTTGGCCATGCCAAGGTCTCCTACCTAGAAGGCAAAAAGAACCTCCAACCATTCTCCTAGCTTCCAGACTTTCTTCCCTCCAATTACTTCTCCTTGGAGCAGCTGGAATACTACTTTTTCTTTAGGTTTCCAGTAGAAATTCCATGTCCTCAAAGAGGCCTTTTCTGACCTCCCAAACTCAAGGGCATCTCCCATGGTGTCTGGTGGTCTGGAAGCTTTTTGTCTCAGCTCTGTCACAGCTAGTGACTGTGCTTTTATGGAGGTGGGTGGCGTGTTTGGGTCTTTAACATCAGTCTGCCTACCGGAGTTAAGTCTGCGGACAAGGACCTCTGGGGTACATAGTTCCTGACACAGTACCTGGTACAAAAAATATTTGATGCACTAAATAATAAACATCCAAGTGAAACTTACAGTATCAAAAATTTTATATAAATATAATTTTAGTGGCTGTATGACAGTCTATTGTAATGTGATGTATTAATATATTGGTACATCTTAATCCATATTTTGGATTCTTTTTCATGCCATAGATTCTCAGAAAGAAAATTATGATGTCAAATGTATGAACATTTTAAGTATTTAAGATACATTTTAAGACTAGACAGCATCAGATTGCTTTCTCAAAAGACTAAACTATACACACACTGAGCAGCAATGTATGAGCACCCGGACTTCAGCCACGCCTTCCGACTGGTCTCATCCTTTGCTAATTTGTTAGGTGAAGATGGCACCTGCCTTCTCCAGGCCTCCAGGGCTATTATAGGGCCACGAATGGGAGCCCCTATTCCGAGTATTTTGATAGCAGGGTTGATAACTGAATCATCTTTAGATCTCTTTGCCCTTGGAAACTAAACCATTAAATGATACTTTATTGAATGAATTTACTTAGTCAATTCATAAAATTGTCATGTTTGGGATATTCGGAAACATGAGAAGTCCCAATTTTCTGGACTTTTCATCCCTGGTGTCATACCTTTGGGTCTGGCCCAGGGCTGGCTTTGCTACCATCTGGCTAAGGGAGAAAAAGCATGAATAGACAGGTTACCCACTGGTGTGTTTGGGGCTCTGATATCTGCAGTTCCACAGAACCATCCTGCTATGGCAAGGTCAGGGCCTTTGGTCTAGCTCAGAGGTGTGAGCTGAAGGCCCATTCTGCAGAGTGATGGCTCCTACATCCTCCCCGTCCTCCCTCCCACTGTAGGCTCCAAGGGGCTTGATGGTGAGTGGAACAAATAACACATTTCGGTCATACAAGGAAGCCTCTGTAAGGCCACCACTTCCCAGCAGGAGCTCAGGCCATGGATGTGTGTGTGCCAGAACCCAGCCCAAGGCTGAGTAGACTGGGGTTATTTGCTTTCCAATTCTGGCCACATTCTGTGGGAGGCCCATCTGTGATGAGGATGTGAAAAGTAGACAGAGAAAGGGGATCGATGCTCTTTCATCCAGCCCTTCTAAGAAAATGCTACAAGAGCAGCACCTGAACCACAAAGCCCCACTGGGACATCAGACTGTATTGCAGGATTTTTACCACAATAGCCTCTCCTAAATTCTCATTCTTTGCCTCCCAAGCCTTCTTTCTTACTTCTTCCACCACGAATCTCTCTATTCCCATTTGACCCTTCTTTCTGGATGTGGCCACTCAAATCTTTGAGGTACAGACTGATTTTCCTCCAACCAAAAGATCACCCTGCCATGTGCCACCCTTGTTCGCTTTTAAATTCATCTTTTTTGTCTGCCAGAATGAATTCGGGATTAGCCCTTTCCCTTGATTTAAATCTCTAGGCAAATCCTTAGAAAGTGAAGACACTGGATTTCTCTGGGACATGCCAGCACTTGTATTTTCACAGGGTTCTGTCTTTCCCCAAGCTATGGTCCCACTTAGTGCATGGGGCTGACGTTACTCAATATTCCTAGAACATCTCCTTGGAGCCAGTTTATAGGTCCCAAAATCAATGACATTAACTCATAATAAGACCTGGCTGTTGGCCCCAAACTGGGTTCTCCAGCTGGACCATCCTCCTTTTTCAACAGACACAACCACCTGTGATGTTTGGCTACTCTCACATGCCATGTGTGCCACAAGGGACAAGGATCTGCTTCAACTGAAGACCATCAAGGGAAGTGATGCGAGTCCAACAGCGATTCCAAAGCAGGGGCTCCAAAAAGTAACTATGTGCCACGGAAGCACCTGCAGGGTCAGTGTGCAGGCCACTGATCCGGCCACTATGAACAGGATGACACCCGTGTACACCAACAGCAGCTGGTCTTCACTGAGCCACGGCTACATGCCAATAACCACGCCAAGGCCTAGGGTTAAATATTCATGCTGGTCCTATTTTATAGATGAGGAAACTGAGACTCTAAAAAGATCAAGCAACTAAAATCATGCCACTGGTAAGCAGAAAAGCTGGATTCACACACAGGCAGCCCATCACGAGAGTCTGCACTCTTTGTTAGTCATGCCTGGAGTGTATCTGCTGACTCCATCTAACTGCTTCGCCTGGACACTACCCTGATGGAGTCATGCATGTAGGATGTTTCCAGTAAAGTCCACATCTGTCCCTTATCCTTCCACTGACCAGCTGCAGGACTCAGGGATGTGGCCCTTCTCTGGGAAACTCTAGGAGGTATAAGCATTAGTGACTGCCTGGCACGTGACTGCCTTTCTTTGAGTTTCTTGCTTTATTTTCCGCAAAGAGTGAGGTGACACTTGGTCATGTCAAAAAATCCCGGAAACAGCGAACCCAATGGCATTCCCATTTACCAACAACTTGGGCCACTGGTAACCATGGAGGCCCCAAGCAGGTCCCAAGACCTGTAGGCCTTCTTTCTGTACACAGCTTGCTAACATACTCCTTCAGGGTCTACCTTGGGTTGTGATGCCCCATGCTGGGGCCTCCTGAGTACTGAAGATCTAGAATGCAGATCTCTGGGCCACGGGTTAGCCACTTACCCGCACTGGGATCTGTGGGCGTCTCGCCCTCCTCAGAGTCTTCCTGTTCCTGCATGGCCGGCCTCTCCCCGCGCTCCATCTGTGACATGAGGTCTGGTTTGGAAATTGCATAGTCTGGGCAGAAGAAAGGAAAAGAAATACACTATAGGGTGAGGTTGTACTGGATGCTGTTAAGTATCATCTGTGGGTGTGTGATACCAGAACAGCTCCTCCACTGGGGACCAGCAATGATGGAAAACAAACGGCCAAGTGTCCACCCCTTTCGTTGGGGCCTGCTGTGTATGCATGTGTGTGTGTTGTGGGAGGTGCCCACAGGTGGCCGAAGCCTGCCCAGGTTTTTCATGATAAAGGCACAAGATATTTGAAATTTTATAAAGTAAAAAACTAATCCTGATAAAATCTAAAAGCTGTAAAACACTGATAGATTTCCTTACATAAAATAAGTTTAAAGTTCTTTATAAATAAAGTTAAAAGATGAAGAAACTTAGAGGGAATATTATACATACACATATGTCTCTCATATATATATATACATATATATATATGGCAAAGGGTTAATATCCATAATTATATATAAAGAACTTCTACAATTAGTAAAAAAATATCAAAAGCAAAGCTATAAATAGGTAATTCATTGAAGAAATACAAATGGCCAGTAAATATATAAAAAGATGCACAAGTTCCGTAATCATCAAAGAATACATATTAAAATAATGAGGTATCATTTTTCACTTAAAGGACAAATATTAAAATAGAAAAACATCAGCTCTGGTCAGGATATGGAGAAATGGCATTTTCATACACAGCTGCAGAAATATAAACTAGCTCAGCCTTCTGTAGGGCACCAGGGCAGTAGCCATGAAATTGTAAATGTGTATCCTTTTTACTCAGCAATCCTACTGCTTGGTATCAGTACTACTGAAACACTCACGTAAGTGCACAATACATAGAGATGCCAACAACCCTTTGTAACAGTGAAAAAAACCCAGAATCAACTTACTGTTCATCAACAGTAGGAAGGTCGAAATCCTGGTGGTTCACCTGGAATACTGTACTGTCTTTCCAGGGAGGCCTATGTACGCTGACATGGAATGCTGTCTTGCGCCCCACCATCAGATAAAATAAGCAAATGGGCCCATTTGTGCAAACCCCAAACTGCATGTGTACCAGTGCATGCATCGTGCTTACGTTTGCAAATGCAAAAAAAAAAAAAAAAAAAAAAGAGTAAGAACACAGGCCAGAGGGTTCCCGGTGGTTACCTCTGGGGAGTGGCACCAGTGCATAGGTGGGGTTTTTTCTTAATTATATAAATCTAAACTGTTGAATTTCATAATTATGTATTTATTTTAAAAAGAAAAAAATTTAAAAAGGGGGAGGAAGTTATCCTATGGAAAGGTATGTACAAAATTAACAATTCTAGCAAGAATCAAAAGTTTCTGTGTAGCAGCACATTTAATGTTTTTTAAAACTTTTTTTGTATATGCCAAAGTGTTTTCCACACCAGAGAAGAGGATGTATATGAAAGTACAGTACATTTTTCCAGGTTTTCATCCTTAAATATTCTTAATGAAAACAAGATCTATAGACTTTGGGGTAAGACAGATCTCAGTGAAACTGTGATCTCCTGGCGGGGACCTAGGGTGAGCATTTAACTTCCCTGATCACGGCCTCCATGTCTGCACTTTGGGGGCTAGGACCTGGGGTATGTAAGCCCTCAATGACAGTGTCCAGACTCCTGAATAATCGGTCAGGAGCACCAACACTGTCCTAGCTCCCTGACAGAGCTGTGAGGATTCAGTGAGGTGATTCCTGTAAAGCACCTCGAACATTGCTGGCACACAGTAGGCGTTCAGCACATTTTTTTCTTCCATTATTTTTTACTTCTTTAGTAATAGTCTGCTGGAAAAGCTAATTTATTAAATAAAAGGTAACCATGGGGAAAATACTATGAGGGTGAGAGGCCATAATGTCTAGGCCTATCTTCTTCTGCTTGCCCCAGAAGCTTCTCCGTAGAGCAGTGTCTGTTTACAAGCTGTTCGGGCCTGTGCTGTGCTGGTGTATGTGGGCATATGACCGTGATGTGCTCTCTAAAATTCCGTTTTCCTTGCTTTTGACTATTGGCTCTACTGGGGTTCAGAACTCCCCAAGGTTGCAAATGCACTTCGAGCTGACGTCAAGGCAGCCCCTGGTGAGTGAAGCATTCTCCTTACCCATGGAAACCAGAGACTCATAGTTGCCCCTCATCACGTTCTTGTAGAGCTCCTTCTGCCACTCGGACAGGTTTCCCCACTCCTGCTCGGAGAAGTGGACGGCAACATCATCGAACGTGACAGGGACCTGAAACCACAGAAGCAGCTCGATTTAGACCAGCTGGAAGGCAGTCACAGGCCACAGCTGTCAACTCCCCAGGCCCAAACCCCTGGCGTTGGCCTGAACCCATGACTCTGGGGCTCCACTAGGACCTCTCCAGAAGTCTGGCCAGGCCTTGGCCACCATGTTCTGGCCCAGAGAGTGAGGGACTCGTCTTGCCCGGTCCTTCTTCTCCCACAGGGTAATGCCTGCAGCTCTGAAGCGCGGGCTGCAGACCAGCAGGAATGGCACCACCAGGGCTCCTGCTGGACATGCAGACTCCCAGGCCCCACCACAGACCTACTAAATCAGAGCCTGCATTTAGTAAGAGCCCCAGGGGATTCATGTGCACAGTAAGATTTGCGAAATGCCGGCCTAGAGAATATAGTCAGTTTTCTCTCCATATAAAGCTGTGAAAAAGGGCGGCAGCACAGAAAAATCGAAAGCAAGCCAGTCCACATTCAAGCTCTTCTAGAACCTTCTGGAAAACAATATGAAAACCTAACTGTTCTCTAGGTTTTTTTTTTTTTTAGGAAGCCTCTTGAAATCACTGTTTTCCTGGCATTAACATGATTTGTAAGTGAACTGATTTGAGCAGGACAGGTCCCTGTGACCTGTCACCTGAGTTCCCCTCCATCCACCCTGGCTATGAACCACTCACAATATGCCCCAGGGACTGACTGTCACACAGCTCTCTCACCTGGCCTCTGCTTTGCCTTCTTACCCGCAGACACCATGGACAACTCTGCTGAACACCCTTCTAAACTGACAATCCCTGGTCCTGGGACATTTCTACACTAACCTGTGCTTTTAACAACATGAGAAATAATTTGATTTTGGCACATCCTGTTCTTAGGGAAGCAGCATTGGCAACTAGGGATCACTAGATTTTTTTCTTTCTCAACCGCTGCGTTCCTAAATTCCTCAACCACATTCCCAATCAGATCACTTCCTTGGGGAGCCCCAGTTGGGATACGTTTACCTTGGGAACTTCTCCATTGTTGCCCGGGGGCAGCCGCAGGATCCAGAAATTTCTGTTTTTCAGCAGGTTCTCCATGTTCTCCAGCCGCCTCTGCAGCAGCCCGTACTCCTGCAGCAGGGTCCCCAGCACGACCCACTTGCTCTCCAGATGGTTTGCAAACTCCACGGCTGTCTTCTCGCAGTCGGCTATCTTCTTTTCATTTGTCCCTGTCCTGCCCTCCAGGGTCAGTAGCCTCATGGCCTGGGCCTCCAGTTTCCTCTCCACCGCTTGGACGGCAGCCCACACGGCCAAGCGGGTGATCTCCGCCGTGGGGAGTGACTGTTCCTTCTGAGCTGCAGAAGAGATCTGGAAGGGGGTGTCCTTTTGGGAAACCGGGCTCTGGAGCAGGGGGTCCATGTCGGTCTCAGGAACTGTGGGGGAAAGGGTCAGGGGGTCTTTCTCAGGAACTTCAGGGGAGTGCAGAGGGGCTTCCTGATGGTGGGTGGGGTGGGACAGCAGGGAGATTTCTTGTTCAGCAGCAGCTGGGGGTGGATACTCTGTCCCTTCCTGGGAAGCCAGGGGGCCCTGGAGATGAGTCTCTTGCTCAGAAGCGGCAGGATACAGGAGTGAGGGTCCCTTCTGGAGAACATGCGACATCCGGCCAGAAGTCTCTTGCTTGGGAGCACTAGAAGTTTGGGGCAGGGAGCCTTGTCGGGGAATAGTGGGAGACAAAGAAGGAATTTCTTTGGGGGGAAGAATGCGGGATTGGAACAGAGTTTCTCGGGGGACTCCAGCAGGGGCCTGACGTAAGGTTTCTTCTTGTGGAACATTGGGGAATGACAGAGGTGATGAGCGTTGGGTCTCCATGTCCAGCTGCTGGACCTGTGTTTAAGGAAAGAAAGGAAAAGACAGAATTGAAGGTCACAGTCTCCAGCTGGCCAAAATAAATCCCAAAGTATCCACATTAAAAGGGCTTCAGTTTGGGTAGCAATAAAACATGCTCCTCAGATGTCAATCTCTCCTTGAGACCACAGCACCAACTTAGACATCAACTATAAAACTATTACAAATAAAAGATGGTTACGCCACCTTCTATTTTTTACAGAGCCGTATCCTTTTTCACAACATACACTGCTCAGGTATCATCTTACGAGCCGTAATGTGGGAGAGGGGAAAGGGTACCGGACTCAAATGAGAACACCCACTTTCAGCCCTGTCTGTACCGACTGCTACCTGTGTCACCCTGGTCTGGTTATTTGACCTCTCTATTCTCAGTGTCCTTGTCCACAAAATGAGGGTAGTACTATCTGACACACACATACCACCTCACTGAGTTGTTGGAGCATTGAATAGAAAATAAAACTTTGAGAAATGACAGAGCAGAATTTTGTAAATGCCAGGCACTTACTATCCCACGACTCCCAGCAAGGGCGCAGGTGATCACTAGTGGGGGCCGGCGCTGTTAACTTGAAGGCGGACTTGTCATCCAGCCCCAATGCTTCCACTAGCATTATTAGGCCCTCCTGGTGCCTTGTGTTCCTTCCCTCACTTGGTCCAAGAGTGAGGACACAAAATTATCTTAATTTTCCAAGACTCTTACTCTTTGATAAAAGTTGAATTGTTGACTTTGAGGACACAAAATTATCTTAATTTTCCAAGACTCTTATTCTTTGATAAAAGTTGAATTGTTGACTTATCAATAAACTCTCTCAAAGAGTTCGTATGGTATATGTTTGACTTGGAAACACGCTCTATGTGCCTAGTCCCTACTACAGAGGCTGAACCGGCTTCTGGGCATTCTGGACTAGCTTTTGTTATGAGACGGGTGAAAGCAGGCAATTCAGCCATCCTCCAGGAGCTAAGGTCTCCTGGGCAGGGGTCCACTGCGGTAGGTGTACTCAGGCCATCTGGGTTCCTCCCTGTGGTTCCTGAGGTGGAGAACAAGGAAGCAAGGAGGCCTGGAAGGATGGGAAGCAGAGCAGAAGTCAGCCAGTCTTGTGACTCGTACGAAGATTGGTGGAGACTAGACCCAAAATAAAGACTCAGATTCCTTTGGGGATTTCAATAATCCACTCTCTCCCCCTGTTCCCCACTTTGTCACACCCATGTCAAGAGAATTCCTGAATCACCAGGGAAGTGAAGCCATGATCTTCTGCAAGTGACCAGTTCTGTATTTACCGACCCAATCGATATCTTTATTGGAACCGAACAGAATTTCTCCTATAACAATTTCTGTCCATTTCCTCATAATCTTCCTTCAATGAATCTGCTCAATTACTATACTCTGTATAGAAATGATCTTTAAAGTGATTAAAATTTCCATTTTCTTCATTTGAAAATTAGCATATCCCTGGTATCCAGTCTGACATATAGTATGTGCTCAATAAATGCCTGCTGAATGAAGAGTTAATTGCCGAGTTACAAAAAAAATTTATAAGGATAAACAATGCAGTTCCTTTAGTTATCTATCAAAGACTTACCTAAACCTATTCCATATCTTCTATAGCTTCCTTTATTTGCTCATTTATTCACTTATAGGTGACTTAACTGAGACAGCATCATACTTTAAAGCCAAGGATTGAAGATTCAAGATCCTATTCAGCAAATGCATTTTGAGGTAGTATGATCCAATAGCTCTGCCACTACCCTGATGTGAGAACTAATTAGTTGGGAACAGCTAACAATTATTCAGCATTTATTATGTGCCATCAACTGTGTTAAGCATTTTAAAGGATTATCTCATTTAATCCTCACCAAACCAGGTGAAATAGGTACTGCTAGAATTACTGTCCACACTCAGCATGTAAGGACACCGAGGACAGGGGAGGCAGAGCAACTTGCCCCAGGTCACACAGCTGTCTGGCTCCAGAGCCTGCAGGTCACCTACAGGCCTCAACTGTCAACTGAGGCAACTGGCCATGTAGGTATGTGCTCTGAATCCTTTTTACCTCTGAGATTCAGCAGCCTGGAGACTAAACAAAGATCTGCGGGAGGTTTCATGGCGTTGGGGAGGGTGGGGAGAAGGTTCTGTCCTTAAAGACAGGTTGGGTCAGGGACCCCTTTGAAAACCTAATGGAAGTTTTGGGTTCTCTTCCTCAAGTAATACGCAAGGGCACACACACAGAATTTCACTAACATTTTCAAGGAGTTCACAGACCCCAAAACCTGAAGGCTCAGCAACAACTAAGCCACTTTTGAACTCTCCGCTCAGGTGAGTGCAGGACTGGACGGCCCTGGGCAAGGAGCCTCCTCACAGGGAAAGTGACTAGCATCCTGCAACACAATAGGCACATTATGGCCTTTCCTCAGACAGGGATTAGGGTATTTGCTTACAACTAGTAGGAAGAAGGGGAAAAAATCCCTGGGGGCCAAGTTAGTCTCCCTGAGTAATACAGGGGTTTAACAGAAATGATGAGGGAAAAAACAAAAACAAAAAATCTTGCCACTATAGTAAATAAAGCCAGCAGGGCAGGACATCTTTACCAAATAGTCAAATCGAGCTCAAAGTAAAATACTATCTCTTTGCTCTCTGTTATTAGACTCTCTCTCTCCATTTCTGGACTTGGAGGACTACAGAGGGGCCACAGGAGCACGTCCACTTCCCCACCCCCCAGATAAAAGCCCTTTGCTATAATTTCGTCAGACTCAGTCGACCTGTGGCTTGATCTTACCCTAAGCATAAAGAAATGGCCAAAGAGACTGGGTGTTGTGGTTCTTGCCTATAATCCTAGTACTCTGGGAGGACAAGGCAGGAGGATCAATTGAGCTGAGGAGTTTGAGGTTACTGTGAGCTAGGCTGAGAGCACTGTACTCTAGTCTGGGCAACAGAACCAGACTCTTGTCTTAAAAAACAAAACAAAACAAAACAAAAAAGGCACCTAAAACTAATAAGGTCAAATTCTCACACTGCTGGTGGGGGGTGGGGGAGAATTATTCTGAGCCCTGAGCCCTATTTCATAGGATTTGACTGTCCCTCCCACCTCTTTGTATCAAAAATGAATTGAGTCTCCAGGATTCAAGCCATATGAGCAGAAACATACATAACCATACATATCTGACAGTAAGAAAGTCTTGCCATTTTCTTGAATGACCTAGTGAGGCTCACCCAGCATTTCATACCACTCAAGGGCTCTGGAGACCTAAGCCCAGAGCTTGTCATGTAAAAAATGTCTTTATTTTTCCCAATAGCTTATTTACTTATTATTTTAAAAATTGGGTGGCTTTTTAAAAAGGGAAATCTGCCGCCCCCCTCCTGTACACTATAGGAAACTGAGGCTCAAAGGCACTGACTCCCATGCAGTAATCCTCTCTAGCACGGCCAGGCCATCTCAAAGAGCAGGTGTGCAGGGAGATCTTAAGACAGATTTTTAAGAATGGCCAACTTAAGAGGAACATCAGCCCCCAACCCCTTAGAAGCCTGATCCCCAGACACCATCTGTGAGGACACCTAAAGTTTGGCCGGCGGCCCTCTAGACGCAGAGGCTGGAGGCCGAGGCCGGAGCCCGGAGGGTCACCTGCTTCCCACCGCGGAGACACTTGGCTGGGCGCTGCCCGGCCTCCCCCTCCTCCCCCGACGGGCCGCGTTCACCGCCAGGGCCCTCACCCAGGGAAGGCCGCCGCCAGGGTCGCCCTCTCCCCGTCCAGGCCCACAACAGGCCTTTCTGGGGCCGCGGGCACCGCGCCACAGATGACTAGCTACGTGACCTTGGGGCAGGCAGGGCACGTCGCCGCCAGGTGTCTGTGCCTCAGTGTCTCTGTTCTGCGAAATGGGAGAGCCGCGTCAGCGCCGCGCCCGGGCCGCGGGAGGTTCGGCGGGGCCGAGCTCTGCGGAAAACGTGCGGGCGGCCACCCCGACGGACGCAGCGCCGGCTCCGCAGGGAGCGAGCGCGCCGCCGGGCGCCCCACCTCGGGGCCGCGTGTGTGCCGGGGCCGGCGTCCGCGCAGCCTCGCACGGACGGCGACGGATCCTCCGCCAGGCCCTGGCCCGCGCCCCCCCACCCCGTTCAGGGGCGCGCGAGCCCCTCCAGGGCGCCCCCACCTCCGCGCCAACGTCGCAGCATTTCTGTCCCTTACCGAGATCCCAGGCCGGGCTGCTGAGCCCGGAACACGCAGGCCGTCCCCGGGGCCCCGAGGCCGCGCGTCCGTGCGCGCGCGGGCCGCCCTCACCGGAGCCGGGGCCGCCTCGGCCATAGCCCTGCGCTGTCCGGCCCGGGCCCCGGGAGTCGCCGCCGCCACCGCGCGCGGCCCCACGCAGGCCCGGCCGCCGGGTCTTCTCGGCAGGCGGCGCCGGCCCGGCACTACCTTCCCCGCCGGGGCTCGCGCGCGGCCGTCGGGCCCCGGCCTGCTCGGGACGCGCGGGGCGAGCGGGCACGGAGCCGCGGAGCCCGGGCGGCGGCGTCGGAGCAGGGCGCGCGGCTGTGAGGGCGACCCGGCCGGCTGCGCCCCGGCCGCGAGCTGGGCCCCGGCCCTCAGCAGCGGCCCCCGGCCCGCGCGCCGCCCCTCTGCGGCCGCGGCTGCGACCCCGGCTCCGGCCCCGGCTCCGGCTGCGAGCTGCGCTGCCGTCCCGGCGCCTCTTCAGCAGGGGAGCTGCACAGCAGCTGCCATGTTGATACAAACTGCATCCTGGGAGGCATGTCCCTCTCAGGCCGTTTAAAGAGAAACACTCCGAGGCTCGTCGGAGGCTGCCGGAACCCAGACAGCTCCATCTACAGCCGGTAGGAGCGAACAGTGTCGAGCGAGCAGCCAGCCAGGCGGCGACGGACACGCCCTGAGCCCGGGCCAGCCCGTCGTGGAGCCCGGGCCGAACCGCCGGGGCCTCCCACCCTTCGGGACCCTCTGGCCTCTCACCTGGGGTCCTCGCCTGCCCGGGCACCCTCGGGCGAGGCCGGGAGGCGGGCGGGCAGGGGCGAAATCGGAGCGCGTAGCCCAGGCGACGTGCTGGGGTCTGGAGGCGGGTTGATTGGCTCCGACAGCCTTCCTCCCGCCGGATCCCCTGCTCCTCTCAAACCCAGAACCCGAGGTCGTTCCCTTTCAAAACCTGCGCTCACAAAGGGATCTAAGAAGCCCGTCACACCAGAGAAAGCCCGGAGTTCATGTGACCAGCTCAGCGCAGTCCGGGTTCCAGGGAAGCGGGCTGTGGTTCCAAGGGTAGCCAGGGGGTTGGGTGCTTTTGTGAAATGCCCGAGTGTTGTTTTCGACATGAAAGGACAGAATTCCTAGAATCAAAGAGTGCTAGGGCTGGAAGGGGCCAGATGGTTCATTTAGGAGAAAACTGAGGCCGAATGGGGAATGACTTGTTTACCCTAAGTTACAGTATGAACGCTCTTTCTAACCATGAGATGTCCCAAAAGGAATGGTAGAGCTTAGACTTGGCGACTCCCTTTCCTGGACAGGTCCACTTAAACACATATTTATTGAGTGTCTTTGAGGTGGCAAGAACTGGGAATGAAATGAGAAGAGAAAAAGAAGAAAGTATGGGCAGGCTTCCTGGTTCCTACTGGAGCTAACTTAAGAGGGTGAGGGGAGCAGGATATATTTGTCCAGCTAATAGAACCCCAGGGGTCAGGAGTGGAGCTGGCCTTGGAAGACAACTAGAGCAGGACTCAATATGCTGGCAGCTCAGATCTCTCTTGAAAAATGTAAAGTTATGGACAGAGATAAGGCCAGTGCTACGGCATCCTGCCCCTCCCTTCCCAGAGGTTAGAGGAACCCACGTCTTTATGCATTTCCTACCACGTGTGCATAGGCAAACAATGCATACTACTGGTTTTGGTATTTTTAAATTTTATGTGAATGATATTATTCTGTCCTTTTCCTGTTGCAACTTGCTTTTTTTCATGGGTCATTATGTTTCTGAAATACAGTCAGGTTTTAAACACCATATAGTATTTCATTGAATTCATAAACCCCACTTTACTTTCCATTCCCCTGAGGGGAATGAAAACATACCTACTGCCAGGAACGTCTGCATACATGTCTCATTGTGCCCTGTTGGAGCACGTCTTTAGGTGAGACACCTAGACTTGGTATACTGGGTGACAGAAGCACCTTCATCCTCCCGAGCCTTCCCAGGTAGCTCACCAAAGAGATGGCGCCCACTTACACTCCCACCAACACATGACTGACTAACCTGTTTGCCCATCCTCGCTAACACTTATGATAATGGACTCAGAATGTTTGCCAACATGATGAGTGTAAAATGGTAGTTCATTATTTTAACTTGTATTTGTATTTTCCTGATTAAGGAAGTTGAGCATCTTTTCACATTTACTAGACATTTGGTTTCTTCCTCTGTGAATTTCCTCTTCATATCCTTTGCCAATGTTTCTGTTGTGAGGTCTTTTTCTTACTGGTTTGTAGGTGTTTTGTAAAAAATATATTCTGGGTATTAATCCTATAACCATGCATTTATTGTAATTACTGATATGATTGCATTTAAATCTACCATCTTACTAGTTGTTTTCTATGTGTTCCAGATGTTCAATGAGACTTCTCTTTCTCTTTCTTTTTTTGCCTGCTTTGGGATCGAGTATATTTTAGTAATTCTATTTTTATATTAGTATTCTATTTTTTTTTAATAATTTCTATTTTTCTCCATTCTCTTACTAGTTACACCTCATTTGAAATGGTCGCCCTAGGTTTTACAATATACATCTTTAATAGCCTACTTCACATAGATTATAGCACTTCACATATGTTGCAATAACCTTACAACAGTTCATCCTTACCATCCTTTGGATACATCTTATGTTATACATGTTATAATCCCCACAATACTCTGTTGGTTGTGTACATGGCAAACATTTTCTCCCAGTCTGTCTCTTATCTTAACATTTTTCATGGTAAGTGTTGCACATTTCAAATTTTTTTATTAAATTGTTATTTATATACAATATAGTGCACCAATTTCAAGTTTATAGTTTGCCTAGTTTTGACAAATGCAAACACCTATATAATCTACACGCCCCGTCAAGATATAAAACATTTCATCACTGAAGAAAGTTTCCTCATATTCCTTCCCCATCTGCGAGTCTGATGAATCCATGAATCTGTGTTCTGACACTGTAGATTTTTTTTGTCTTTTTCATATAAATGGAATCTTACATATACACTTTTCCGTGTCTAGCTTCTTTTGGTCAGCATGCTGTTTTTGAGATTTAGTCATTCTGTTGCATATTTCAGTAGTTCAGTGCTTTCTCTTTCTCAGTAATACATATTTCGTTTCATACAATGACATGTTTAATATGAATTTACTTCTAAAATTGTGTGTACTCTTGGTATATTTTCCCCCTCAAGATTACCAACTGTAGATTTGTACATTAATATTAACTATTCTGTAATCTGCTGAAAATTTGTCATGAACTGATCACAATAGGAATTGTTTCAGAAAACAGTATTAAATTTTAAGCAAAATATTTTGTATTTTCTTCAATAAATGGTTATTCTTTTTAAAAAAATCTTTTATAGTTTTATTATTTCTAATTTTACTTCATTGTGATTTTAAAGAACAGTCTGAATAAAATAGTTTATTTGGAATTTGTTGTGATTTGCTTTGCAGCCAGTTTTTGTAAATATTCCATGTATACTTGAAAATAACCTAAAATCTCTAATTGGATAAAACTGTTTGAATATGCTTTTCAAAATATATCATTACTAATTTTTGTTTGCTTTGTCAATTACAGAGAGGTATGCAGAAATCTCTCATGATTTTTCAGTTTTTTCCTTGAAATTGTCATTTTTTGCTTTACATATTTTGAGGCTATGTTGTTAGGAACACTGAACCTTTTTTTTTTTTCATTGTGACCCTTTTTATCTTAGTAATGCTTTTTACATTAAAGCCTATTCTGTCCAATAGTATTAATAATGCTCCAGCTTTCTTTTGATTAGTGTTGGCTGGTATGTCTTCCCCTTGCCCCAATTGTTTATTTTGAATTATTTTGTATCCTTAAGTTTTAGGTATATCTCTTGTTAACAGCATGTGACAGGATGTCAGGCATCATTTTGCCATTGTCTGGGAATTGAGGCTCAAAGCTGAGGTCCCCACAGATAGTCAGGTAGCCACAGCGCTTACCAGGAGGCACAACCTCAGGACTGGCAGCCACTGACACGCCTCCCCTCTCCACCTCCAACCCCCGCATACTTGACAGAAGAAGACTGTGAGAGAGAAGGGGAGAGAGAGACAGAGAGTGTCCTGGCCATTCCTTCCCTTTCTGCTATGTGAGAGGGGCTTGGTCTCCTTTTGTGGCGCCTGGGACTCTGGCTCAGGGGTCCTCTTCAGTCTCCGTCTCCACTGGAGGGAGGAAGAAGCCTTTGATGTGTGTCCCCTGAAGGTTGTGGACATATTGGAACATGGGAACAGTTTTTAGTGCAGACTTCTGAAGGAGTAGCCCATCAGAGTAGGGCTTAAAGCATCACGGGGTGGGGGTTGCTCCCACCCCCTTCCAGTTGCTCTCCAGCCCATTGGTGTAACTCGAGACCAAGAAGCTTCCTTGCCTCCTTGCCAAGGAGCACAGTGGTGAGGGAGGAAGGGGCAGGGCCCCTCAGGCTGCCCACACAGCCACAGGCCACAGGATGGGATGCCTACGCCTGACAAAGAGTGAGGAGCAACAATTCCCAGCCCCTCTCTAGGAGTGAGTCTCAGGGTCGGAGGGGCAGGGTGACGCTGGGCACTGCCCCACTCACCTGGATACCACCATACCAGAGCGGCTGCAGTCACAGGTGCAACCAAGCTGAACCAAGGGGCTCCATCAACAGGCGTGGGCACATCCTCTCTACCTCCTTTTTGAACTCTCAGAGCCAAAAGCCAGGCTTGTGAAAGCCTAGGCTAGAGTCTGGGTGAAGGAAGCATGGGAAGACCTAGCCTGAGCTGGAGTCGAGGGGACATAAGCTCTGGATTGAGTTGCACATCGAAGCTCAAATATGGTTCAGACTGAGACTGCAATGAGACTTTCCTGATAACACTAAGTGACAAATTATAGCACTGGAATTTTGACAAGATGTCATATGGCATAACAACAGCCAGTAAATAAAGAAAGGTTGATGTAGCACAATTACGGGGTAGTTGTTGGAGAAAGCAAAACAATTTTTTGTTTATTTTCCAATGAATTAATACTTCTGGATTTTTGTTTTATTTTATAATCTGACAATTTGTTTTCAACTAGGAGTTTATTTTGTTTATAGTGAATATAGATATATTTGGTTTTTCTACCATTTAATTTTGTGATCTTTTCTTTGCTTCTTTCCCCCTTTCCCTGCCTTCTATTAGATTAATCAAGTTTTCTTTATTCAACTTTTCTCCCTCTGCTAGAAACCATTGCACTTCTATTCTTTCAGCGGTTTTAATGGACATTTTAAACATGTATGTTTGACTCACAAAGTCTAAATGTAATTAATTTCTCTGCCCTTCTCTTGAAATCACAAGGACCATAGAATGCTTTCATTTAAATCATACTTCATTCTTTCTACATATTATTGTTCACTAGTATTTTAGTTCCATTTTGTCTTGTATCTCCCAAATTCATCTTTATTATCGTTTTATAAAGTCAGTGCAGGTAAAGATTTACCCATGTTTACTGATTTTTTTTTTTCTTGTCATTGTTTCTTCTTACATCCTTCTCCTACTGGGTTCTCCTCCTGGGTTCAAGTTTCTTCTTTCCAGAAGATAGTCCTTAATAGTTTCTTTCAGTGAGGGTGTATAAATGAAATATCTCAATTTTTATTTTCTGAAAGCATCCTTTTTGGTTTTGCTCTTGTATGATAGTTGATCATGGTATAAAATTTAGGTTGGCAGTTATTTTCCCTAACCGCTTTGTAGGTGTTAGTCCATTGTCTTCTGACCTCTGGCTTTATTTATTTATTTAATCATGGAAGAGTCTATTGTCAATCTAACAGTTTTCTTTTGATGCCAATGTGGCTTTTTTTTTTTTCCCCTCTCTAGTTGCCTTTAGGATTTCCTTTGTTTTTGGCTTCTATAGTTTTATCATAATATTTTTACATGTGGCTTTTCCTTTACTTATCTTACTCAGGACTTATGCCTCTTAAATTTCAGGATTTATGTCTTTGATCAATTTTTAAAAATTATTAGCCATGCTTTTAAAAAATATTTTTCTCCTAATTTCCTATAATGTCTTTCTAGATGAGAACATCTGTCTGGGTAGATGTATGGTAAGTTTTCCTAGTCTATGTTTTAACATGTCCATTGTTTTCTCTCTGTCCTTTATTCTAGGTACTTTTATTATCTATCTTTGATTTAACTAATTCTTTTAAGCTGTGTCTAGTCCTGCTAGACTAGTCCATTTTTTAAATTTTAGTGACCGTATATTTCATTTCTAGAAATTCTGTTGGTTTCTTTTTCAAATGTTACGTTTTTTTCATAGCATGTTGATTTTTCTTAGGGTTTGGTGGTTTTTATTTATCATGCTTTCTTCATGCTGCTTTTTCCATTTTCTATCCTCTATTACTTTTATACATTATAAAAATACTCATGTTATAGTCTCTTTTGGATTATCTTTACATAAATTCAAGTTCCTGGACTTTAATCCTGCCGTTTGTGTTCTCACTAACAGTGGATTTTTCCTCGTGGGTTTGGCAATGCGTGACTGTGAGTTTACACTGAGCAGGGCTTGTGGTCTGAATTGTGGGATGATTCCTCCTGTTTTAGAGTTTCCTTCGGCCAGAAACCTTGAGTACTCTCATAGGCTAGGTCCAGTTTTTATGTCAATTTATCAGCCCAGTGGATAATGTCAATTTGAATCCCAAACTTTCATGAGGTACGACCTGTGGTTTTGAATTCTCAAAGAAGGTATCACCCCCTCCACTGCCATCACCCAGAGCCCACATTTCTGCTATATGTGGCAGCCCTGGAGCTATGCTGCTCACACCTTCTCATCCAAGAACTTACCATTCAGCTACAAGGAGCACCATTAACTGACAGCTCCAGCCGTGAACACCTTGTGGAAATGCCTTGGTTTTCATGCTCTTTTTGGGCAGCCCCAGCCAAAGACAGTACATGGGGTCCTAGCACCTGGCCATTTCTGCCCAATACAGGACTCCTCTAATGAGCAATATTTGTTCTAGAGGCATTCGTCAGCTTGGCTTGGAACTTTGTCAGAACTGCCTCCTGCTTGGTTCTGCTTCTGTGTCCTGCTTTCACGCGTCTTTAGTTTCACTGGTATTGGACCTGCCATGTGGCCTGAGCCTTGCTGCAAAATCCTGCTTCCTCCCCTTTTATTTTCCACTGGCATTATCCCCCAGTAATGGACTTCAAACTTGGTTTCGGTGTCTGCTTCCCAGAGGATCCAACTCATGTATCATCTTTTGGTGCTGGGATGCATTTTTTTCTGAGCCACCTATTTCCTGAAGATGAGGCCTGCAAGGGGCTTCATGTGGCGGTGTCAGTTTTCACCTCCGTGGGCCCAGTGCCTACATGTCCTTCTCCTTGCCCCACCGTGGGGGGCACAGCAGTGACTTATATGTTTACGACTTGGGTGTACAGTGTTACCCTCATTTTGGGCATATTAAGGTTTTCTTTGATTTCATTCTATCTTAGCTCTATATTTAAAACTGTGTTTATTAGATCCTATCTGGAATTTCCAGACGTTTATATCCATAGTGTGTTCAGGTCATACACTCTGCAATTTTTGCATTTATTGCTTTTTGATGAAAATTTTTATAAAACAAAAATTATTTAAGTGTATATATTTCATGTCTAAACTGTGCTTTTAATTATTTTTAAATAATCAGGTATAAATTGTACAACACTCTGAGTTAAAAGAAACTTGACAAATTATGCCAAAATCAGGAACTTCACTTTCTAGCTGTCAAGAATAAAGGCCTCCTTATGATTTCTAAGTCTATTGCCTCGTCTTTAAACAGACAACTTTTACACATATATGCAAGATAAGGGAGATGTCTAATATTAATAAGACAGATGAGTCTGAGCAGGGTTCATGGGAAAAACAGGAAAGGCATCAGTTCCACCTACAGAGATCAGGGAGGCTGGGTGACGCTTTGAGCCTGGACCTGAGGGGAAGGCAGGTGACCCAGGGGCAAGGGCAGGGAGGACATGGTATGCAGTGAGAACAGCACGTGTAAAGACATGGAACAGCATGGTGCCCAGGGAGCGGCTGGCAGGAGTCTGCTCATCTAGGGGGCAAGATGCAAGAGGAGGAGCAGGAAACAAGAGCGAGGAAGGAGGCACCTCATTAGGGGCTGGAAGTGCTCTGCTAAAGTTTGGCTTTTAACCAGCAGATGTTGGGGAATCACTGGAGAACTTTAAACTGGGGAGCAACAGTGATTGGATTTCCCAGTTAGAAAGGTCACACTGGGTCAGTGTGAGGGACAGATTGGGGCATGATGGGGGTAGGAGTCACAGACTTGAGCCCCAAAAGGCCTCCAGCAAGTCTTCGACAATGTGGAAAGATGACTGACGAATGACAGAGAAATGGAAGAAAGTTACAAGTGGCCAGGACATCTCCAGAGATCCTGACGCTGTTGAAATGGTGAAGGTGCCGCTTGACCCATCTCGTCTCCAATCTGTGAATGTGACAACGATGTAGTGTTGCTACTCAACGATGGAAAGAGTCAGAAGGGATGGGGCCATCATCGGAAATATTGGGAACAAGGGAACAAAATTGTCAAAAGATGAAGGTAAAAAAGATGTCAAGAGGCAGCAGCCAGCAGATGAGCATCTTCTGAGGGGTAATGGAGGGAGGTTGGGATGGAGAATGATGAGCCTCAAATGTTCTCATTTTGTCACTATTTTGGTGTCAGAATATATGTGAGGTCGGGCACGGTGGCTCACGCCTGTAATCCTAGCACTCTGGGAGGCCGAGGCGGGCGGATCGTCCTGAGCTCAGGAGTTCGAGACCAGCCTGAGCAAGAGCGAGACCCTGTCTCTACCAAAAATAGAAAGAAATTAATTGGACAGCTAAAAATATATATAGAAAAAATTAGCCGGGCATGGTGGCGCATGCCTGTAGTCCC
>RJWJ010007884.1:0-55647 GCA_004363605.1 Indri indri | reverse complement strand
GCTTCCCTCAGATTTGATGGAGCCCTGAATGTTGATCTGACAGAATTCCAGACCAACCTGGTGCCCTATCCCCGCATCCACTTCCCTCTGGCCACATATGCCCCTGTGATCTCTGCTGAGAAAGCCTACCATGAACAGCTTACTGTAGCAGAGATCACCAATGCTTGCTTTGAGCCAGCCAACCAGATGGTGAAATGTGACCCTCGCCACGGTAAATACATGGCTTGCTGCCTGTTGTACCGTGGTGATGTGGTTCCCAAAGATGTCAATGCTGCCATTGCCACCATCAAGACCAAGCGTACCATCCAGTTTGTGGATTGGTGTCCCACTGGCTTCAAGGTTGGCATCAATTACCAGCCTCCCACTGTGGTACCTGGTGGCGACCTGGCCAAGGTACAGAGAGCTGTGTGCATGCTGAGCAACACCACAGCTGTTGCTGAGGCCTGGGCTCGCCTGGACCACAAGTTTGACCTGATGTATGCCAAGCGTGCCTTTGTTCACTGGTACGTGGGTGAGGGGATGGAGGAGGGAGAGTTTTCTGAGGCCCGTGAGGACATGGCTGCCCTTGAGAAGGATTATGAGGAAGTTGGAGCAGATAGTGCTGAGGGAGAAGATGAGGGTGAAGAGTATTAACCTCTCTGCTACAATTTTACACTCCGTTGTCTTGGGACTGTCTTATTTCTGTTCTGTGAAACTGTCCATTGTGGCCCTAAACTGTCAATAAAAGTGATGTTTCCATTTTAAATGTCAAGCTGGCTTCTGTATCACAATAAATACTTTACCTACTTGATCAAGACCAGTTGGGGATGTATTTGGCTGGCAGGTGAGCCACCTGATCCCAATTTGATCAACATTCAAGCGACTACTGTGTGCCATGTACCGTGCTGACTGGTTTATCTATGTTTCGTTTAAACCTGAATTGATGAGAGTGATAAAATCATTTAAGTGAAGCAACAGGCTCAGATAGGTTGGGCCAGTGTGTGAACTAAAATGGATGTGAGTTACCTGTAAATACTAAAATGCAGGTTCTAATTCTGTAGGTCTGAGATGGGGCTTCAGGTACATTATAAAATAAGCTCCCAAATCATGCTCTTGGTCTGCTGTGACCACATGTACATACAGTAGAGGGTTAGGTAACAGCTAGTAAATGCTGGAGCCAAAATTCAAGTACCCAGCCACGCTGCCAGAACTATTGCTGTCAGTCTTTCATATTAGAGTCACATGGGAATGGCTTGGAATCCTGCTGACAGATGCCATACTTAGCCAAAACCTACAATGGCAAGTAACATGGTTTGTACTAAAAGTGTTACTGCTTGGAAAAAGTGGGGACACAAAATTACAATAGGCACTGACTGTTAATAGTATTGGTACTAGACCCATTGCATGTCATGGAGAATTTGTGAAGTAGGAATAATAAGGAAAATGAAGAGTGATGTATGCACAGGAAAGAGTGGAGAGGGGAGAGTTCCCTGATTTGGACCCTCTTCCAAGCACCCATTGGGAGCAGTGTGGTTCTTGGGGGCAAAAGGGAGCTCAGGAAAGGGTGAAGGCAGCGGGTGGGGGGCTTGGTGCTTGGTATCAGGTACCAGTGGTGTGGCCAAGTGAGGTTAAACTGAACAATGGGAAAGAACAATAGTCAAAAGGCCAGGCCTCGTGCAGAGGGAGAAACCAGTTTTGGTGCTTGGGTGCTTGCCCGAGTGGGAACGCCTAGCAAGTGGCTGGAGATGAGGCCGGGGACTGAGCTGCACGCTGTTCACCTTTGCTCTGTGACCTACCTTATTCGCATGGTACCCAGTTACCCATCCCATGTTACCATCTCTCCTTCCCACTGGTGTTTTGTACCCCTTGCTCTTTGAAGAGAGCAGCTAAATGTGCATGTTATATCTGCAAGCACAGCATGACATGCTTTTACAGCCTGGGATGCTTCAGCTATGTGCTCAGGATTTGTCATGACAGCAACCATGTTTTTATGTCCTTTGGGGCAAAGCAAGACCCCAACCCAGCCCTGTCTTTTTTTTTTTTTTTAATAGAGACAGGGTCTCTCTCTGTTTCCCAGGCTGGAATTCGTGGGCTCAAGTGATCCTCCCACCTCACCCTCCTGAGTAGCTGGGATCACCAGGCTCCCGCCAGCACACCCAGCTAGTTTTTCTTGTGTGTGTGGTGTTTTTTTTTTTTTTTTTTTTGTAGAGATGGGGTCTCACTATGTTGCGCAGGCTGGTCTTGAACTCCTGGGCTCAAACTGTCATCCCACCCTGGT
The DNA here is from genome assembly GCA_004363605.1 of Indri indri. Lineage (NCBI taxonomy): Eukaryota > Metazoa > Chordata > Mammalia > Primates > Indriidae > Indri > Indri indri. Next base: position 53,390 of record RJWJ010007884.1, on the reverse strand, counting down.
CTCCCAAAGTGCTGGGATTATAGGCGTGAAGTACTGCACCTAGTCTGGTCCCATCTTTAAGCACAAATTTAGCTATTGCTACTTATCAGGTGGGCCAGCTTCTTCTGCAGCCTGAGCTGGGGGCGGGGGTTTGGGATGAAAATGAACTTTGCAGAGAGCAGCCAGCCTGCCAGAGGGGCGCTCAGAGACCTTCACAACCCAGGAGATCTGATTGCCACAGTGCAAGCACTGGAGGAAACAGGACACCCGTGTATGTGAAGGAGCAGATAAATCCTGCAGCTTCAGCCGAGTGTGACACCTCACGTTACCTGAGAGGTCCGTGCTCTGAGCCAGCGTTTTCCAAGCAGGGTGCCTTGAGAAGGGGATTCAGCGGTGCCCACACAGGATCCCTTGGCCTTTAGAACAGCATAGTGGAAACTGGAACGCCTGACTCCCCCACCCCCTGCCCGGGAGCCAGTCCCCCCTGGCAAGGAACAGCCCCTCCAATTACCTCAGTAAGCCTTACAGATGAATTACTTTCTACCTGTGCCAAGATATGAAAAAAGTTGAAAAGCTTTACGCAGCCACAAAGGTATGGGGTGAAGGAAGGTGAGAGAAGAATTTAGCTGAGAAGAAATATTCCGGTAGAATGGAGCCTGGGGAATTGGAAGAGCAAAGTGCCTGTGGTTGGGGAGGGATCTGTCCTTGTAATGATGATTTCCCCCTCCCATGTTGGAGGGAGAGTGAAGAGAAGTTAGCCTGCAGCAAGAACAAATATACCCCAAGGTCTAGGTCACTGCTTTGTGGCTGACAATCATCTGATCTGCCCTTGAGCGCAAACGGAAAGTCTGGACTCAGAGCTGCAGCCCATGCTGAGGCTGCTGCAGCTTGACGGCGATAAATGCACACAGCCTAAGAGGGTGCGTGCTCCTGAGGGTGGCTGTGGCCCCAGACTCTGGCTGTCTGGACCGAGGGGCTTAGACAGCCCTCTCCTGACCTGGCCCGAGGAGCAACCTGCTTCCGCCACATGGAGGCCACTGGCCACCGAGAGATGAGTGGGTCTAGGCAGAGGTGCTCTGGGCTGCGGTGAGGGGAAGAATGGCTGCGAGGGGCCGAGGGCCTGCCTGGCCACTTGTTGCCCTGAGTGTTTGGGAAGCACCTGACAAATGCCTCTGCCCCAGCGGGAATCTGTTCGGCCAAAGGACAGCCAGGTGGGTTAGGAAATCACAAACCCAGCTTGCGGAGAGCCCTGTCTTCAGGCCCCTGACGGCTGGAAGGCTGTGTGGCAGCCCCGGGTGAAAGAGCAGGGAGGCCCTGTCAGGGTGCGAGAAAGGGGCACATCATAATGACACCCCCGGAGGTGATGTTATTATACCCATTTCCACAGCTCGGGGAGAGTAAATATCTAGCCTGCGGCTATAGAACAAGTGGCAGAACTGAAGTTTGACCCCAGAACTCTCGCTCCACTCTGCTGTGCAGCCCTAGGGGGTGGCGCCGTATCCTGGGCAGTGCCGGGCAGGAGGCCCACAGAGGCCAGCCCTCCCACAGAGCACTGAATGCAACCACGGCCACAGAAAGGAGATCTTGTTATGCCAGTCATTGTCAGAAAACCTCCCAGGAGCCCCATGCCTGGGCCCAGGTGGCAGCACGCTGATCCAGAATGGCAAAGCCAGCTGGTCCCCGCTGTCCAGGCTGTAGCTTTCCTTGTGAGGGGGCATTTTTGTCCAGGCCTCCCTCTAAACTCAGTGAATCAATTCTCAGATCATGGGGAGATATGGTGTCCTTGCAGGATAGCTGCTGCCACCCGCCTGGACTCCTGCTGAGAGGACACCAGCCAACGTGCAGACAGGACAGCTCACACCTGGAGCGTCGCTCCCCTCGGCACTGGGGCCAGGATAGTCAGTGCCTGTCAGCCGAGGCCACAGAGCAAGGCTGGCCGAGATGACCCTGGCAGATGGCTCCTGGGGCCCAATGCCAGGGTGGCCATCTAGGGGACACAGGGCAGCAGAAGCCGAAGGGAAAATACACCCCTGCGTGTCAGGGTGTGGGGCGGGAACAGGCCTTCAGCCCGCAAAAGAAGGCCCCCTTTGCTGACATGTCATTAGCCTATCACTGCCCCATTCATTCCAAGAACCTGGCGTCCCGAAGTTTGTCAGCCCTGAGCAGGTTTTAGGAAAGCAGTTCGTTCCTCCTCTAACACTCTGAGTCTGCGGGAGAAAAATACTCAGAATCAGTGAACCTTACAGAGCTAGAGACATGTCTGCGTGAGTCACAACACAGACGATGCTTTTCAACACTTATTTCACCACCAGAAGATTTCCTTCTGTCCTTTAAAAATTAGAACAGACTATAAAGGTTTTACAGAATATAAGGGCTTCCGAATGACCCAAAAGTTTTGTCTACATTCACAAGCTGGGATAGCTCATGGAGGGGGTGGGTGTAAGCTCAGCCTCACCGCTGCCCCCTTTGCCTCTCCCGCACTCCTCTGTTTTGATCGAATATCTCATTTGGCTCACAGGAGACGTCTAGCTCAACAGTAAACAATGCTGGAATGCCCCTGGTGAAGGTAACCCAATCATATACTATTATAGCTATCATTTCCAGGTGGGTTTCTTTTTTTAGAGATGAGGTCTCACTGTATCACCCAGGCTGGCCTCAAACTCCTGTCCTCAAGCCATCCTCCTGCCTCAGCCTCCCAAGTCACTGGGATTACAGGCACCACACCACCATGCTTGGCTTCATTTCCAGATTTAAAGTTTCATTTCTTTAATATTTTTGGAACACTTATTTGGTGCAAGTCTCTGTGCTGGGTACTACAGGGACTATATTTAGTTTTTTTCTCCCCTCACATTGTAGAGACAGACCACACATGCATAACCTTAATTCAAGGCAGTATACGCCACATGTCACAGGTGGCAGCCACTGTTGCATGTCTACCCCAAAGCCATTCCCAGCTTGTTGTTTTACCTGCCAACATAGCCCAGTGCTGCCCAGGCGCTGGGCACCCATGTGCGTCAGGGTGGCTGGGCCTCTCCACCACCAGGGTGAATCTTTGTCTACACTGCTCAAGGGAATTCTAGTTCTCTTGCCAGTGATCTGTAAGGACCCAGCATGTGATGTAACTATGGAAATGAGAGGTGAGGTAATGTCTGCTGCTTGGGGGTTGAAGGGAAGGTATTCTTGGAAAAATTTCCTTGCTCTTAAAAAGGAACTCAGGGAAAGGGTTTTCTCTCTCGCAACCGCGGGACATTACTGTGTGAGTGTGTGACGCTTGTGCTTGAGGCTCGAAGTTAATGCAGCCGTCTTGCGACCAGAAAGGGACAAACACGGAGACAAAAGCCAACACTCCGAGCGTGGCAGCTCAGAAAGATGAAAAGAACCCGGTCCTCGGCAGAGCATTTCGCCTCTGAATTAGCCAGCCCTGAAATGGCTCTGCCTCCGCATTTTTTATGTGAGCTTTTGAGTCCTCTTACTGTTTGGGACATTTTGAGTTGGGTCTTCCTGCCAAAGGCATTCTAACTGACATTGAAGTCTTATGCAATAGTTCATAGAAATTTTTCGTAAAGCAATTAATAATAAAAATATTAAGACCCTTTGAAATTTGTACAAGTCCTTTTCCTGTGCAAACATTGTCCTGGGGGAGTAAAGGTCCCGATCTCCCTTCCTTTCCTCATTTCTTGGCCTTCTTCCACCTGCGTTCCTGGTCACCTTCCTCCCAGTCTTCCCGGGAGGCTTGGCCAAACTCTACCAGAAATCAAAAGAACACAGAGAACACCTGCAGGTCCGAAAAATGTGCGGCCTTCTGTGCACACGCGGGGCCTGCGGTCTGGGTGGGGCGGTAGAGGAGCAAGGAGCCGCTCTGAAGCAACCTTCCGCTCCCAGGGACAGAGTGAGCCTGGCGCCAGGGCAGTCCCAAGTCTCCCAGAGCCCCCCACACTGTGTCACACAAGGATCTTCGAGCTGCCCCTGTAGACAAGGGGTGTCTCTTGGAACAAGAACCAGACCAGATTCCTAGGGCTCCAGGGTGTGAACACGTGTCACTCGACTAGTTAGTCCCCTGTGTCAGGGCTCTTGGGTCCTTGAGAGGAGAAAGACCGAGAGTGTCCTTCTCTGGCCCAGTTGGTTTCCTCTCTCCTCCCTCCCTTCCCACCTCTTTACCCCACCCCTCACCTTCACCTCCTTCTCCTCTCCCCCTTTCTTCTCCCTCCACCCCCATTTCTCCCTTCCCTCTCTCTCCCGCTCATCTCTCGCTTTCCCATCTCCATCTCCTCCATCACTGCCCTCCGCTCCAGCCAGGCGCCAGCACAGCAGTGCCCTGCAGAGAGAATCCACCTAGAGAGTGAGAGAATGTTCTGACAGACACTGACAACCAGACCCTCTGGCTGGGAGACAGGCTCTGGAATCTCAGGCCCGGCGCAGCTGCCAGATGAACACCTGCCCGGCCCACAGGCAGAGGGCAGGCAGGGGGCTGGCAGGGCAGCTTATAGGGCTTCAGCCCCTTTGAATTTGTTCAGCTGTCGCTAACTTCTCTCTGCAAGAGGTAGGGTGAGATGGACACCCTGCAGAGTGTCACGATTGCAGAAGAGCCTCGGACAACTGGCCTGATGGGCTCGAGCCCCTGTCTCGTCCCATCTCAGGGTTACACATGTGCCCCTGCTTGGGGAGGAGGAGTGACCATGAGCCAGACTGGTATCTCTGCACAGGGCTGCAAGTGCTGCTCCCATCGCAGCATCTGCCTCAGGAAACAGAGGGGCCGAAGGGTGATGCCTGGGTGATCCCAGAGTTTCCCACCTGTTCTAACCGTCTGGGGTTCCAGGCTGAGAAGCTCAAAGAAGTTGTGCGGAGGAGGGCGGGAGACTGCCATGTGGGCCAGTGTGAGGTCTGCACCTCCTCTTGGACAATCCGGGTAAACAGAGTTGGCAGGGGGTGGGGAGGATCACCACCCTCTTTGGACGCCCCGACCATGGTCAACGCTAAAAATGAGCCCTTCGCCCAGGGATGAGAGCACACACACACTCCAGCTCCGGCAGGATCCTGATCCTCCGGGGGTTGGCCCCGTTCCCCAAATACTCCAGCAGGCGTCGCCTAAGAACTACACAACCTACTCAACCACATTCCCATCTTCACCCCTAGAACAGGAAATAATTCCATAGCGCCCAACTCCTCCCATCCTCCCTTTATGAGAGGGAGAAGAGACGATGTGGACAAAGGAGGAGAAGGCCACGTGAAGGCAGAGGCAGCGACAGGAGCGACGCGGCCCCGAGCCAGGGATGCCGGGTGTCACCAGACACTGGAAGAGGCAATGAAGGATTCTTCTCCCCTAGAGCCTTCGGGAGCAGGGCTCTACCAGCGGCTTGACTGTGGACCTCTCTAGATCTACTAGAGAGTAAATTTTTCTTGTTTTAAGCCACTACATTTGTGGCAATTTGTTATGAAAGCCCCAGGAAACTAATACACCCACTTGAAAAAAAAGACATTAACTTTTTAGAGTCTAGGAATACTTGTTTTATAGAATGTCCCAATTCTGAAATTGTCTTCAGATTGACCTTTTAAAATCATAAATCAGATCAAGTTATTCGTTGCTTAAAAGCCTCCAATGGCTTTTTGCTGCATTTAGAATAAACTCAACTAGTTACTCCGATTTAAAAAGCCCCGTGAGCTCTGACTCTTTCCCACCCTCAACCCTACCTTTCCCATCTCCTACCTCGCGGCCTCGCTCTGGCCTCACAGACCTTTCTTCAGTTCCTCAACCACGCCAGGCTCCTCCCTCTGCCCAGGTGACAACCAAATACAATTCACGGTCTTTGCATCCTGGACTGGGGCAAATAGCTACAAAGAAAGTGATTGGGACGATTGGGGGAATTTGAATATGGACTGTGTGTTAGATGACATTGTTATGTCAGTATCTTGATATATCTTGAGCGGGCTAATAGCACTGTGGTATGTAGGAAAATGTCCTTGTTCTTAGGAGATGCATGCTGAAGTATTTAGGAATGAAATACAATGATGTCTGACACTTTCAAAGGAATTATGGGAAAATATTGACAACTAGTAAATCCAAGGGAGGGGTATACTGGTATTCGTAGCAGCATTCTTTCAACTTTTCTATTTTTTGAAACAAAGTGGGGTGGACAGGCAGGGTGGCGTGCACCTGTAGTCCCAGCTACTTGAGAGGCTGAAGTGGGAGGGTCGCTAGAGCCCAGGAATTCTGGACCGCAGTGGGCTATGCTGATCGGGTATCTGCACTAAGCTTGGATTGAATATCCTGACCTCCCGGGAGTGGGGGACCACCGCCAGGTTGCCTAGGGAAGGGTGAATCAGCCCAGGTAGGAAACGGAGTAGGTCAAAACTCCTGTGCTGATCAGTAGTGGGATCGCACGTGTGAACAGCCACAGCACTCCAGCCTGGGCAACATAGCAAGACCCTGCCTCTTAAAAAAAAATAAATAAATACAGTAAATAAAAGTAAAATGCGATAGAAGATAGCAATTTAAATAAAAATATCTTAATTCAGGAATATTAAAAAAACCACAGGGAGTTTGTCAAAATGCACATTCTAGAGATTCACAAGATCTGGGTGGAACACAGGACTTTGCTTTTTAACGGCCCCTGGTGATTCTTCGGCGGGGCCCAGGCCACACCTTGAGAAGGCTCACTTAGTGCTCTGCCATGGAGTGTGGCTCGCAGGGCACAGCCATTCCCTTTTGTTCTCCCACAGAGGACTAGCTGGCTGGTTGAAAAAGTCAGGCAGGCAGACGGAGATGTGATTTTACAGTGAGGGCGGGACTGGACATTGTGAGCATACTGAATGTGTATGTGGGGTGCGGGGGAGCTGAGGACAGATTTTGCCCTCTTGCCCTGGCTTTTGGCTTCTGGGGTAACAGAGAAGGCTCTTAGAATCCAGAGGAAAAATGGAATCAGGGCTCTGAACTCCTAATATCAGTGCTGCTCTGACTCTATCTTATACCCACTTCAATAAGTCTCGTCTGAAAAAAAGAGGTCACGATAAATAATTCTGAAGCATCCCCAAAATTCCAGCGTTCCAGGAAGCCTTCAGTCTTGCACTCAAGCATTGATGCATTTGGACTGCAACATGTCATTCTGGCTTGTGACCAGAAGGTGGTAGCAACACCTCTCTCTTTATTTTGAAACTAACAATGGAGAGAGATTTTTCAGTTGCCTGCAAAACATTTACAGGTCCCACCCTAGACACCATGGACACAAATACGAGTGAGACCCGATCATTGCCCTCAAAGATTATATTTTCAGAGAGGGGGGAGTCACACACATAAACGGATTACTGGTTTGCTCACTGTGTGACCTTGGGCAGGTTGCTTAACCTCTCTGTGCCTCAGTTTCTTCAACTGTAAAATGAGAATACTAAAAGTACCTATGTCACAGGGTTGGTGTGAGGATTAGAAGTGATAAAATGTCTTAAACACTTATCACAGTGCTTGGCACATAGGAAGTGTTAACTATTACTGCATGATACAGTGTGAGAAGTGATGAGATGGCAAAGATGCCCAGCTGCTCCTTAACTGGGCAGGGCAGAGCCCCCAAGTGGAGATAGTGGGGAAAGGATCCCACCTTGGTGAAGCCACTCTATTGGTGGGACTCTGAAGCCAGACCGGGCAGGGGGAGTCCACTTGACTAGGTGGAACTGGATCCCTCTGGCTGAGGCTCACCTGGGTCCTGCAGGCCCAGAGTGCAGAGCACCAGCAGGGCCACCCAGGGTCTGACCACCCAGGATGTGCCCTCCCAGAGAGGAAACTGCCACTGGCTCGCTGTGCAACATCAGGCAAGTAACTTGGTCCGTCCAAACCTCAGATCCTACCTAAGTGATGGGGAAAGGGAATTATGGTGACCAGGGCACAGCGCTGAGTTACACTCTGGGACATTTCAAGAGCAACTGTAAAGTCAGCCAATTCAGGGGCAGCAGGGACTCAGGGCTAGGGACTTAAAGAGGAAGCACATAGGAAAGCAAAGGAATGTTGGGGAGGATGTTTAAGCCAATGCTAGACCTTGAGGGCCAGGGAGACCCCAACTGACACTTAGTTACAAGTAACTGGGGATATGCCAGAGCAGGGGAGTAAGGCTGGGATGAGCTTGGTATGTCTTTGCGCTATGACTGCTCTTTGCCCTGGCTGGGAGTCCAGCTGTGGATCTCTTTACTGTCCCCATCTCCCACCCTCTCTTGCCTGCATGTCCCTCCTAATCCAGCTTTGAGGCCATGGCCTGTCGTTTAGTAGCACTCTTGCCAGTAACCTAAACCTCCTTGCTCACCTTCCTTGCAATCCCCTGAATGTATCCAAATGTTGTTTCTCTCCAAGCCTCCACCAGAGCCACACAGGAGGCAGGAGGGGAGGGATGATGATAATACTGGCTAATACTTCTACAGCATGTACCATGCACCGAGGACTAAGTGCCTCATGTATTGTAACCATTTAATCCTCCCAACGTTATGAGGTAGGTCAGTGGTCCCCAACCTTTTTGGCACCAGGGACCAGTTTCATGGAAGACAATTTTTCCACAGATGGGGGTGATGGTTTTGGGATGATTTAAGTACATTACATTTACTGTGCCCTTTATCTCTATTATTATTACATAGTAATATATGATGAAACAACTATACAACTCACCATGATGCAGAATCTAATGCTGCCGCTGATCTGGCAGGAAGCGGAGCTCAGACGGTGATGCGAGCGATGGGGAATGGCTGTAAATACAGAAGAAGCTTCACTCCCCTGTGTGCCGCTCACCTCCTGCTGTGTGCCTGGTTCCTAATAGGCCATAGACCAGCACCAGTCCTTGGACCGGGAGTTGGGGACCGCAGAGGGAAGTAATAGTATTACCATTCCCGCTGATGGATAAAGAAAATGGAGTGAACAGAGGTTAAGTCATTTACTAAACCCAAAGCACACAGCTGTTTAAGTGGAGCAGCTGATTGAACCCAAGCAGTCTGTCCAGAGTCCCAGTACAATAAGGAAGGATGAGGCCACCTTCCCCTGCACCCATCAGCCAGAAGTACTTGGCTCCTCCCACCCTGCAGCCAGCACTGCTCTCAGCCACTAGTGGGGACAATCCAAAAGAAACCCAGCTCCTCAGGGCCTGAAAATATCATTCGGGAGGTTAGTAATAATAATAGCAATACTAAAACTAGCTTACATTTTCAGCCCTGGTGATATGCATCCAAAGCATTTTCCGTGTATTTATTCATTTAGTCCTCGCGACAGCACTATGAAGGCAGAAGCTACAATAATCCCCATTTTACTGAGGGCCATGGAGGGCCATAGCGACAAGCCTAAATTTGTACCATAGAGAGTGGTGGGATCAGATGGGAAGCATGGCAGCTGCATGCCAGAGCCCCAGCCCTTAACTGAGACTCTTTTCTTACCTCCCCCCCAAAGACCTGCCAGGCCTGCTCCTGCTGAGTAAGGAGGGGCTTCCTCTCCTGCAGCACCCAAGCTCCCAGAGCCCTGCTGAGGAGGCCCCTTGGTCCCCCCTCCTCTGAGGCATCTGGGTGGTGAGCTGGGCGCTTAAGCAGGTAGGGGATGGGAACTCCATCCGGAACTCCCAGGCCCAGTCCCAAGCCCGGCGCCTCTACTCTCAAAGGCCGGGGTTGCCACCTGCTCCCTATAAAGACAGGGCCCTGAGTTGTCCTCCCTGAGCTCTGCCTGCCCCTCCCCTGCAGTGCTGGCTGCCAGTATGCTTCTGGGTGGGGAGCGACCCTGGGGCGGATGGGGCTCCAGACCAACCAACAGCCTCTGGGGCTCGGTGCCCAGGGCTTCCACCTGAAAGCACCAAGGCTTCCCTAGCCCCTCCTCACACCTGCCAAGCCCCCCACCCTCATCCCAGGCAGGACCCTCCACCTCCCCACTCCCAGGAGTTAGTGGCGGACAGGCCTTGGTTTATCCATTCTGTCCCCTCTCTCCCATCCTCCCTTTCTCCATTCCCCTGGCAACCAAACCAGACCCATCAAGGAGAAGGACCTGGCAGCTGTGCAGGGAGAGACTAATGGCCCGGAAGGAAGGAGGGGCCTGGAGAGGAGAAGGCGGTAGGGATGCTAGCGGGCGCGGAGGGCGTTGGCCCTGGCCCATCTCAGAGGACACATACGGGGGGAGGGATCCTCTGCCCTGCAATACGGAGGAGCTGGCCAGCCAGGGAGTCACCCTCCTCACCGCCAACCAGACATCCAGCCCGGAGCCCCAAACCTGCTCCCCCAGATGCCCAGCTCTCATCCTCAGGTCCAGTCTGAGGCAGACCTGTCCCACAGGAGAGCCCTAGAGTCCACGGCGACAGCAGCAGCCCCAAGCTCCTGGAAGACCCAACAGGCCTCAGCAACCTGACTCCTGCAGACCGTCCTCGCTGCCTGTCCACTCCTGGGCAGCCCGTGCTTGCGCTCTGGAAGCTGTTTGACACACAGAGGCCAGACGTCAGCCTTCTCGCTGACTCCAGGGTGGGGGAGGATACGAAGGGATGCACGGTTGTGTGTGTTTGTGTGTAGAATGCGAGTTCGCATAGGTACACGGGGCTGTGCACAGGTTTGTGGATGTGTTCCCGGGCCTTCTCTCTCTCCTTTCAGCCATTGGGGATGGGCACCTTCTCCTTCCTCATCTCTTCCCGGTCCAGCCCCACCCATCCCTGGGTACCTGCGACTGCTCAGTACTGGAAACTGGTTCCTGCCAGTCCACCCATCTCTCAGCCTTGGCAGCAGCTGTTGCCCCTCAGCCCCCTCCCCTCCCTACCTCAGGAATCAGTCTGGTTCCCGAAAGGCCCGTGACTGAGCAGCAGTCGGTGGGGGGAGGGAGAATCCAGTCAACCCGGACAGCACACAAGCCCCACTCGGCCCAGCCTGTGCGTGGCACAGACCCCTCTCCACTGGGGCCCTGAGCTGGACCCAGCCACCCTCAGCCCCTGTGATGTTCCCACCCTGCTGGGGCTTGGGGCAGTCCAGGTTTGGGGGCTGTGTCTTTAAGGCTGAAACATCAGCAGGCAACCTCTGCTGGGCCAAGTGTTCAGGAGAGGGGGAGGGGAGCTGGTCAGTCCATTAGCGGCAGAGCTGGCGCCAGGCACCAGCCCTTCCCAGGGCTCTGGGGATTAGGTAGAGACCACCCCTTCCCCAGCCCCTCTGCCTCTGCTCTCCTGTCCCCCATTTCTCCCTGGGTGTGGTGGAGGGGGTAGTTGACAGCAAGTGAAAGTAGAGCCCAGCCTTTAGGGGACAGGTTGAGGCACAAGCTCTGGGGCCTAAGCCAGGCCAACTCGCCCTCCACCTGGCCTCCTCCCTACTCGTGTGTCAGAAGCCTGCGCTTTAACCTCAGCTCCTCCGGTCCCCTAATTTTTACCGGCTCTTTCAGACACGGATCCCAGCTCCAGTCAGGCCCTCCCACCCTAGGCTCCAGCTTCTGGTGCTTGCTGGAAGGTGCCGACCCCGCCTGTGGCCTGCCTGTGGTTGCCATCCCTGCTTTCTTCCTCACCAGCAACAGGGAGAATCAAGCGGGCAGAGCACCAGCAACCAGGGAGGGGAGGGCGCGGCGCCCCTGCTGTTCCGCAGGGGTGGGGCATCCCCCTCCCCACACAGCCCCACTCTCCCCCGCCGTCAGGCCAGTGGGAGGAGCTGCCCGTGCCCCCCCTGAGACCGCAGGGCTATAAAGCCGCCTGACAGCGGTCTGCGGCTCCTTCCCAGCCCCTGGCCTAGCTCTTCGAACGGTGACTGCCCACCCTCGGCCTGCCCAACTTCGGCCATGAGCCACCACCCGTCGGGCCTCCGGGCCGGCGTCAGCTCCACCTCGTACCGCCGCACCTTCGGGCCACCGCCCTCACTATCCCCGGGGGCCTTCTCCTACTCCTCCAGTTCTCGCTTCTCGAGCAGTCGCCTGCTGGGCTCGGCGTCCCCGAGCTACTCCGTGCGCCTGGGCAGTTTCCGTGGCCCCCGGGCGGGTGCGGGCACCCTCCTGCGCCTGCCCTCTGAGCGCCTCGACTTCTCCATGGCCGAGGCCCTCAACCAGGAGTTCCTGGCCACGCGCAGCAACGAGAAGCAGGAGCTACAGGAGCTCAACGACCGCTTTGCCAACTTCATTGAGAAGGTGCGCTTCCTGGAGCAGCAGAACGCGGCCCTGCGCGGGGAGCTGAGCCAGGCCCGGGGCCAGGAGCCGGCGCGCGCCGACCAGCTGTGCCAGCAGGAGCTGCGCGAGCTGCGGCGGGAGCTAGAGCTGCTGGGCCGCGAGCGCGACCGGGTGCAGGTGGAGCGCGACGGGCTGGCGGAGGACCTGGCAGCGCTCAAGCAGAGGTCAGGGGGCAGGGCTGGGCGGCGGCCGTCGAGGTGGCTGCTCCTCTCTCTCCTCCCTTCCCCTCCGGCAGCCTAAGGGTGTGGCTCCCCTTGCTAACTCGAGTGTGTGCAGGCAGCATCCTTGCCCGCGGGCTCCAAGCCCCCTCCCCCATTTTGCTCTGAGAGTCTGGGGAGGTGTGGGAGGGGTATTTTATGCCTCCCCTGTGTAATAAGGAGACCTCAGCTCCCAGTCCGTTAGTGAGAAAGTGGGGTCAATGCCATGAGGCAGCCTGAAGCCCTCCCATTAGAGTCCTGAGCAGCAGCAACAGCGTCTAACCTGATCCTGGGGGGCACGGTCTGGGGTGAAAACGGGGCCCTAACCCTGCAGCTCGGCCTCTGCGCACTCTACCCACAGGTTGGAGGAGGAGACGCGCAAGCGGGAGGATGCGGAGCACAACCTCGTGCTCTTCCGCAAGGTGGGCCGGGGCCCCACGTAGAGTTCTGCCTCCCCATCCCCACCCAGGCTTGTGCATCCGGGGGTGGCATGAATGGGTGCGCGGGGCTGGGGGCAACCAGACTCCTCCCGAAGCAGGCAGAGAAGGCCTGGCCCTTCCTCTGCCTAAGCAGCCCCTCCCTTCTCATGATCCCCACTGCCACCCACGAAGGACGTGGACGATGCCACCCTGTCCCGCCTGGAACTAGAGCGCAAGATTGAGTCTTTGATGGATGAGATTGAGTTCCTCAAGAAGCTGCACGAGGAGGTGGGTGGATCCGGGTGTCAAGGGTTGGCTTCGGAGGTTGTGGGGGTGGTCTCGCAGGAATAGAGGAAGCTCTGGAGGAGGCTTGCGTGTGAAGCGGAGGAATCGTCCTGGGGATAAGAAGTGAGATTGGCTGAGTAGACGCTGTCACTCGACCCCCCTCTACAGGTGGTTTGACTCCACCCTTGCGCCACCTGGTGGCAGGCAGCGGGGCTGTACCCTCGTGACCTGGCAGTTGGTTTAGCGCACTCCAGGGCGCAGGGCGCATATTCCTGGGGTCTCTGCACTACCCTGGTGCCCCCTTCTGTTCATTTAAATGTTTCTTCTCCTTTATGTGCGTGAACTGCGTGGCCCGCTTGGGATTTACGTCGTCGGCTCGTCATCTTCCTGTCCTGGGCCGTAGGAACTTCGAGACCTACAGGTGAGCGTGGAGAGCCAGCAGGTGCAGCAGGTGGAGGTGGAAGCAACCGTGAAGCCGGAGCTGACGGCGGCGCTGAGGGACATCCGAGCACAGTATGAGAGCATCGCAGCGAAGAACCTGCAGGAGGCGGAGGAGTGGTACAAATCCAAGGTGCGAGGGCTAGGAGGGTCTGGGAGGAGGGAAATGCTGGGCGGGTGTAGCATGTCCCTGCCAGCTCAAGCCCAGGTCCTCGCCCCCGCCCCCAACATCACTTGGCAGTACGCAGACCTGTCCGACGCCGCCAACCGGAACCACGAGGCCCTGCGCCAGGCCAAGCTGGAGATGAACGAGTCCCGACGCCAGATCCAGAGTCTGACATGCGAGGTGGACGGACTGCGCGGCACGGTGAGGACGAAGCTGAGCGCCCAGGGCCGGGGAGCGGACGATGAAGGGTTCCCTGACTGCCCCTCCTGTCCCCCACCCCAGAACGAGGCGCTGCTCAGACAGCTGCGCGAGCTGGAGGAGCAGTTCGCCCTGGAGGCGGGAGGGTACCAGGCGGGCGCCGCGCGGCTCGAGGAGGAGCTGCGACAGCTAAAGGAGGAGATGGCGCGGCACCTGCGCGAGTACCAGGAGCTCCTCAACGTCAAGATGGCCCTGGACATCGAGATCGCCACCTACCGCAAGCTGCTGGAGGGCGAGGAGAGCCGGTGAGGGGCGGGGCGGCAGGGCGGGGCAGGGCGTGGTCGGGATTGGGCGTGGGGGCGGGGCCGGGGCCGGGGCCGGGGCTGGGGCGCTGACCGCGTGCTTCGCCCCCAGGATCTCCGTGCCGGTCCATTCCTTTGCCTCCTTAAGTATAAAGACCGCTGGTGAGTCTTCCACATCTGGCTTCCAGCCGGTACCTCCCCTTGTCCACTTCTGCCCTGATCGGTCTTTTGCTCTAGTTCCCTCAGGGGTCTGTTCTGAGTCCGGGCCTATACCCGTCCCTACCCACGGCTCATGCCCCGCCCCTCCCCTGCCCTTGGGGACGGGAGTGGGAGCGTAAAAGGAGAGAAATCGCAAGCCTTCTCCCTTCCACCCCTCATCCTGTTCTCTCTAGTGCCTGAGGTGGAGCCTCCCCAGGACAGCCACAGCCGGAAGATGGTTCTGATCAAGACCATTGAGACCCAGGATGGGGAGGTGAGACAGGTCCTCTGATCCCAGGACCCCATCACTTCCCATGTTATTTCTGAGCCACAGCCTGGCTGCAGCTGATCTTAGGGTGTTGTGGGTGGGTGGTTCTTGGGGAGAGACAAGGAAACAGAGAAGGTGGATGGAGAAACCAGAGCCTCGGCTGGTTATGCCAGCACCGTGATCCAAAGGAGCTGGAAGGAGGGTGGTGTTGAATGGTCCATGCCCATCATATGCCTTGGCCCCCGCAGGTGGTGACGGAGTCCCAGAAGGAGCAGCGCAGTGAACTGGACAAATCTCCTACTCACAGCTACTGAACCCCTTGGTCTGGAGATTCCTGACCCTGCCCTAGGCCTGCTCTAACCCTAAATCCTAACGGCAAACAGCAGTCCTCAATTAGTCTCCTTTCCCTCTGCATGTGTCTAAGGGACGGTATCAGTCCTTCCTTTCCTGGCCCACGGCCAAGCCCTACCTGACCAGCAGTCGCTGGGCATGTCCCTGCCCTGACACAGATGTATGTAACCCAGGTGCTCTCCTTTTCTTGTCCTGGTAAAAGGCCGATGACCCCCAGGACAAGTCTACTGCAGCCATGATCCTATGACCAGTGGGTGGGCCAGGATCTGAGTTTCACTTCTGAATCAAGTAAAACTGCTCTCAAGAGAAACCTTTCCAGTGCATTTGTGTCTGTGGGAGTCGGGGGCAGTGCCTGAGGGGAGGAGCCTCCGCCATATCTTCCCTTTGTCTCTAGTCGTTTCTTTTCTGACTCCCACTCTCTTGGCATCCATGACTCCTCCTTACCCTCCCAGGTTTTCTGCTGTCTCTCCATTCACTCCTTCTCAATGGCCAGCTGCCTGCTGGGTGTCCACGGGCCACTCAAACGCAGTGTGTTCCAACAGAGTTCCCACCTCCCTCTCCATCTGCAATCATGTTCTTCCTCGGATTCCCCACCCCGGAAGATGGCGCCACTAGCATACCTATTGTCCAAATTAGAACTGACCTCAGAGAAGGGGGTGGGGGGGAAGAACTGACCTTAGCTTACACACCTTTCTTTTCTTCACCTACCCCCCAAGTCTATGAAGTCTACTTCCTAACTCTCTTGCAAGTCGGTGTGGTTCTCCCATCCCCACTACCACCCTGCAGTCCAGACCACCACCACCATGTCACCTGGGTTACATTAGCTGCCTTATCAGTGGTTTCCTTCCCCTGGTTTTGCCCTGCCTCTGCCCAAATCTATTCAGATTCTGCTACCACCACCTCTGCCCCTGCTGGAAAGTGCCTATTTCCACACTGTCTGCCACCTCCATTCCGTGCTACACTCCTTTCAGGTCAAAATCCACTTCCAGACCTAAGATTATCTTCTTCACTCAATTATGGTGCTAGGTGCAGGGACTAATCCAGAGTGCCTGTTCTCAAAGAGCTCCCAGTCTCGGACTGGGGAGGTAGGCAAATAAGCAGATAATTGCAACCACATGCTGACTGCTCTGTCTGGGATAAGCAGATGGTGGTGTGGTAAGAGGAAGAGGAATGCCTCACCCAGTCTTGTGGGGTAGGGATGGCTCCCCAGGGAGGTGACATCACACTGAGCACTGAAGGATGAGCAGGAGTTAGGTGAACAGGGAGAGAAGGAGGAGTTTGTAGGTAGAGAAATCATCCAGGAGGTTAAGAGAGAGCAAGTTTGGGAATGGAAAGAAGTCCTATAATGCTGGAGTGAAGGACAGAATGGAAGGAATGGTGCTGAGGCTGGAAAGATGAAATAAGGGCCCAGTCATGGAGGGCTTGATGAGCCATATTAAGGCATCCATATTTTATCCTAAGGAAAATGGAAAGAAACTTAATGGTTTTAATCAGGAGGGTGAAGTAGTCAGATCTGCATTTTAGGAAGATCACTGTGGCTGAAATGTGCAGAAGGAATTGGAAAGAGATTGGGAGACCAGTTCAGAGGCTTTTTCAGTGAAACATGCAGGAGATGATGGTGGGTTGGGTAGCAGGAGACGAGTTTGAGGGTAGAATCTGCAGTCCCTAAGGACTGATAGGCAGTATAAGGGAAAGGGAAATAGTAAAGATGACCCAAGTTTTTGGCTTGAACAGCCAGGCAGATAGGTGATGATATCTTTCACAGAAAGAGGGAGATTGGAACAAGGGAAGGTGGGAGCCTAAGACAGCAAAGTCAGGTTAAGATTTATTGAGTGTGAGTTGCTCTGGAACATCCAAGAAGGGATGGTAGGCAGTAGGATCCACTGGTCTGGAGTTTGAGACACTGAATCTATTGGAATGCTTTTTATTACAAGTAACAGATAACCCCTTTATATTTTAAATTTCAACATATTAATTAAGGGGGTACAAGTGGTTTTTTATTACATGGATATCTTGTATAATGCTTAAGTCAGGGATTTTGGTGTGCCCATCACAAGAATGCTGTTCATTGTACCCAATATGTAAGTTTTTGTCCCACACCCACCCTCCTGCCCTCCCCCTTCTTGGTTTCTCATTCCCTTTATATAGCTTTGTGTCCATGTGTACCCATCTATTATTTGTGAGAACATGTGGTGTGTGTTTTCCATTCCTGAGGTTCTTCACTTAGGATAATGGTGTCCAGTTCCATCCACGTTGCTGTAAATGACATTATTTCATTCCTTTTTATGGCCGAGTAGTACTCCATAGCATATATATATATATATATATATATATGTACACATATATATACCACATTTTCTTTTTTTTTTTAAGGCAAGCATGAAAATGAAGTTTATCAAGGAGAAAAAAATGGGATTATAAGGCAAAAGCAAGATATAGGTTTACAGAGCATGATACATACACCACAGATTATGGCCAGATCCATCGTCCCAGTAAAGGGAGAGCAAAAGGCCACATTTTCTTTATCCACTCATGAACCGAAGGGCACTTAGGTTGATTCCACATCTTTGCAATTGTGAACCGAACGGCAATAAATATTCGGGTACAGGTGTCCTTTTGATAAAATTACTTCATTTTGGCTGGGCGAGGTGGCTCACACCTGAATCCTAGCACTCTGGGAGGCTGAGGCAGGAGGATCACTTAAGGTCAGGAGTTCAAGATCAGCCTGAGCAAAAGTGAGACCCTGCCTGTACGAAAAATGGAAAAAATTAGCTGGGCTTCATGGCACACACCTGTAGTCCCAACTACTCCAGAGGCTGAGGCAGGAGGATCACTCTAGCTAGGGCAACAGAGCAAGACTCTGCCAATAAATAAATAAATAAAATTCTTCATTTTCTTTGGGTAGATACCCAGTAGTGGGATTCCTGGATTGAATGGTAGCTCTACATTTATTTCTTTGTGGACTCTCCATACTGTTTTCCATAGAGTTTGTACTAATCTGCAGTCCTACCAACACTATATAAGCCTTACTTTCTCTCTGCATCCATGCCCGCATCTATTGTTTTTGGACTTTTTAATACTGGCCATTCTGATAGGGGTAAGTTGGTGTCTCATTGCAGTTTTAATTTGCATTTCCCTGATGATTAGAGATGTTGAGCATTTTTTAATATGTTTGTTGGCCATTTGTCTATCTTCTTTCAAAAAAGTTCTGTTCATGTCTTTTGTCCACTTTTTGATAGGTTTGTTTGATTTTTTTTCTTGCTGATTTGTTTGAGCTTTTTGTAGATTCTGGATATCAGTCTTTTGTTGGATGCACAGTTTGAGAATATTTTCTCCCGTTCTGTAGGTTGTTTATTCACTCTGTTGATTATTTTCTTTGCTGTGCAGAAGCTTTTTAATTTAATTCAGTCCCATTTATTTAATTTTGTTGTTCCTAAATTTGCCTGTGGTGTCTTAGTCATAAATTCTTTGCCTAGGCTGATGTCTGAAAGAGTTTTTCCTATGTTTTCTTCTAGAATTTTTATGATTTCATGCCTTACATTTAAGTCTTTAATCCATCTTGAATTAATTTTTGTATATGGCAAAAGATAGGGATCCTGTTTCATTCTTCAGCATATGGTTATCCAGTTTTCCCAGCACAATTTATTGAATAGGGCTTCCTTTCCCCAGTGTATATTGTTGTCTGCTTTGTTGAGTTGGTTGAAGGTAGATGGTTTTATTTCTGGGTTCTCTATTTGTTCATTGGTCGACGTCTCTGCTTTGATACCAGTACCATGCTGTTTTGGCTACTATAACCTTGTAGTATAACTTGAAGTCAGGTAATGTGATGCCTCCAAATTTGTTCTTTTTACTTGAAATTGCTTTGGCTATTTCGGGCTCTTTTTTGGTTCCAATGAAGCTTAGGATTATTTTTTCTAGATCTGTGAAATGTAATTTCTTGAATTTTTTTTAGACAGGGTCTTGCTCTGTCACCTAAGCTAGAGTGCAGTGGCACTATCATAGCTCACTGCAACCTAAAACTGCTGAGCATGAGCAATCCTCTTGCCTCAGCCACCCAAGTAGCTGGGACTACAGGTGCACACTACCATGCCTGGCTAATTTAAAAAATTTTTTTGTAGAGACAGGGTCTCGCTCTGTTACCCAGGCTGAGCTCAAACTTCTGAGCTTAAGCTATCCTCCTGCTTCAGCCTCCCAGAGTGCTGGAATTATAGGTGTGACCCACCATGCCTGGCCTAGAAAGGAAATTTTGAAGAAAGGAGAGACTGGACCGGAGTTTTTCAAACTGCAGGTCATGAAACATTATTATTAAAATTATTGGGTCAAGGCTGGGCTAGGTGGCTCACACCTGTAATCCTAGCACTCTGGGAGGCTGAGGCAGAAAGATTGCTTGAAATCAGGAGTTCGAGACCAGCCTGAGCAAGAGCAAGACCCTGTCTCTCTAAAAATAGAAAAAATAGCCAGGCATTGTAGCATGAACCTGTAGTCCTAGCTACTCAGGCAGGTGAGGCAGAAGGATCACTTGAACCCAGGAGTTGGAGGTTGTAGTGACTACCTGGGGTGTCTCTAAATAAATAAATAAATAAACAATTGAGTCAAGACTAACCTTTAAAAAAAAAAAAAGAAAAGCAATAATGGCCAGGCTTGGTGGCCCATGCCTGTAATCCTAGCACTCTGGGAGGCCGAGTCAGGAGGATCACTTGAGGTCAGGAGTTTGAGACCATCCTGAGCAAGAGTGAGATCCCGTATCTACTAAAAAAAAAAAAATAGAAAAATTAGCTGGGCATGGTGTCATGCACCTGTAATCCCAGCTACTCAGGAGGCTGAGGCAGGAGGACTGCTTGAGCCCAGGGCTTTGAGGCTGCTGAGCTAGGCTAATGTCATGGCACTCTAGCCCATATGACAGAGTGAGATTCTATCTCAAAACAAACAAACAAAAAAAAATTTAGGGTGTTGTGAAACTTTTGTTTTCAATGGATTTTTATACATGTGTACCAGGGTTCTATATAAAATTCATTTTTTAAATCTTAGACTGTGGTTTAAAAATTTTGAAAAAAACCACAATTAAACATGCTTAAATGTTGGAGAGAATTAAAAAAAATCAAGTTGTCAATGGTGAGCATAGCCATCTATTAAAACGATATACTTCAGACTTGGCTGTGATGGAAAATTTTAGGAAAACCCCAACCCCAATTCTAATTAGGGTATCTGATGTTAACCTCAAGAAGAAGGGCTGGGATTTGATTGTAATTAAGAATGCTTGTACCACATTGATTTTATTGTACTCTGCTTGTTGGAAGAAGGTTAACTGAAGGGAGACAGTTTTTATGACATCTGTAAAAGGTCATCTCAAAGGTTGGATGTGGCCTCACTTATTTAGTACTGTTCCTATGGAGAACTGGACTGTGCAGGGGACAGTATCCTGGGCCCCACCAAGGTGCCACTCCTATACCAGGGGTAATTCATCAGGGGCCCCCTGCAGAGGGTGGAAGAGGGAGTTCAGTTATCTTGGTTGCAAAGACCAGAGACTAATCAAATATTTCAGGCAAGGGGGAGTTAATTGTGAGGTTACCTGTGGAAATAAGGAGGACAAGAACTGCAGCTGCCTGGGGTGGCAGTGGGAGTTGCTTCACAGGAACCCAGAAACACCTGTACCACCTGGCCTCACGGGAAGAATGAGCCCAGCTGCGCTTCACAGAGCCTGTGAGGTGACCAATAGTGCCCTTAGCAAGAGGGGCACACTGCTGCCTAGCCCAGGATTCTATGGCTTCTATTGCTCCTGTCATGGTGAACCACCCAGATCTGGGTGGACTTGGCTGTCCTGTAGGCAGGAGAATAGGGTGACATGGTTCAGAATATGACCTCTTCAACTCCTTCCCTCAGCAGGGTAGCATGGGATTCATCATAAATTATAAACCAAGGATTATAGCTCTAGTTGTTCTTTAATAGTATAAATATCAAAGGTTTTTTTCTGTTTCAAGCAGAAAACTTGAACATATGATGCAGCCTTTTTCATACAACATTAATTTCCTACCAGTGTTGTGACAAATCATCACAAATTTAGCAGCTTAAAACAACAGATCTATTATCTTACAGTTCTGGAGGTCAGAAGTCTAAAAAGGGTCAGAAGAGCAGCTTTCCCACTGAAGCCTTTTCCGGATTCCTTGCCTTTTTCCATGTCTAAAGACTCCCACACCCCTTGGCTGTGGTCTTTTTCATCTTCAAAGCCAGCAATCATATCACTCCAAATTCTACTTCAGCTATTACGTCATCTCTGACTCGGACCCTCCCGCATCTCTCTTCCAAGGATCCTTGTTATTACACTGGGTGCACCATACAATCCCGGATAACCTCACTGTCTCAAAATCCTTGACTTAATCACATCGTCACAGTCCCTGTTGCATGTAAGAACATATATTCACAGGTTCTGGGGATAAGGATATAGACATCTTTTGAGGAGGACATTATTATGCCTATCCTAGTCTGCCTGCTGGCCTCCAAAGACTCATGTTCTTCTCAAATGCAAAATATATTCACCCCATTTCAAGGTCTCCAAAAGTCTGCAGCCATTACAGCATCACCTCGTGTCCAAAATCTCATTTAGAGCTCGTCAGCTCAAAAGTCCCAAATCTTGTGATTTAAATTATCTAAATTAGGTATGGGTGAGGCTCTGGGTAAATCACTCCTAAGGAAAAATTCCTCTCCATCTGTGGACCTGTGGGGCTAGAAAACAAGTTATCTGTTCCTGAAATACAATGGTGGGACAGATATAGGATAAGAGTTATAGACATTCCATTCAAAAAGGGATAAAATGGAAACAAAAAAAGGAGTTACTGGGCTGAAACAATCTCAAAACCCAACTGGGAAAACATTAGGTTGTCGAGGCCTAGGGATAGTCCTCTGTGGTTCCTGGCTCCCCCTCCTGGCCATGCAGTTCTGCCCTTAGAGTCATCCTTCCTTTTCCGTGTGTTTTCATCTGTTATTTCCTGGCTGCAGAAGTTGGGGAATCTGACAGCCTTTTTCATTTTGCCCTCTCTGTCCCTTTCAGTATAAGCTGGCAGTGTTTCTGCTTGTATGACATTCTCAAAAACCTTGTGGATTTCCTCTGTATGTCTCAGGGACTCATTCCATTAGATAAGAGGCTCTGCCACAAATCTTTCTGAATAATCCCACTTCTATGCTTGGCTTCTGCTTAGACGACTGAGGAGACTCATGAGTCACATGCCTAATCTCTCACAAGGGCCCTTTGTGTGACTGAATACTCTGACCTTTGATCCTTCCTGGGCACTAGCAAAAGATTGTCCAGGTACACCCTTGGATTTCTCTCCAGAGCACATTTTCCTGGCAGTGAATGGCCTAATTTAACATATTTGGCAATATGGGTAGGTTGAGAATTTCCCAGAGACCAAGTCCTGGTTCCTTTTTGCTCTACAGTTCTTCCCTCAATTTCTCTTTCCTTTTACATTTTACCATAAGCAGCTAAAAGAAACCAGGTCCACCTTCAACACTTTGCAACACAGCTAAATATCTAAGTTCATCCTTACAAGTTCTGTTTTCTACATAACTAGACACAATTCTGCTGAGCTTTCTGCCACTATGTAAAAAATATCCCCTTTCTGGGAGGCCGAGGCAGGAGGATTGCTTGAGATCAGGAGTTCAAGACTAGCCTGAGCAAGAGTGAGACCCCTGTCGAAAGAAAGAAAGAAAGAAAGAAAGAAAGAAAGAAAGAAAGAAGGAAGGAAGGAAGGAAGGAAGGAAGGAAGGAAGGAAGGAAGAAAAGAAAGAAAGAAAGAAAGAAAGAAAGAAAGAAAGAAAGAAAGAAAGAAAGAAAGAAAGAAAGAAAGAAAGAAAGAAAGAAAGAAAGAAAGAAGAAAGAAAGAAAGAAAGTCAGCTGAGTGTGGTGGTGCGAGCCTGTGGTCCCAGCTGCTTGGGACCGGGAGTTTGAGGTTGCTGTGAGGTAGGCTGATGCCATGGCACTCTAGCCCAGGTGACAGAGGAAGACCTTGTCTCAAAAAAAAAAATCTATTCTGTTAGTGAATTTCAAGTATACAATATAGTATTATTAACTGTAGTCACCATGCTTTACATTAGATCTCCAGAACTTGTTTATCCTGCCTAACTGAAATCTTGTACGCTTTGACCAACATTTCCCCATTTCCCTCAACCCTGAGACCCTGGCAACCACCATCCACTCTCTGCTTCTATGAGTGCAACTTTTTTAGATTCCACATATAAGTGAGATTATGCAACATTTGTCTTTACTGTGAAATTTTAAAATATTAATTCATTAATTGGGGGCTGGCAAAGAGAAGAGAGCCTACCCTTATCTTTGCAAGGTCCTAAAATATTTGATAAGAGTAAATATATTCTGAGGACAATAGTAAGCTTTTGAAGTATTTTAAAGCAGGCAAATGAGGTTTTTTAAAGGTCAGTCTGGAACTCATGGTTTTCAATATATTTGGATAGAGAATAATATAGACGTAAATGTGGCGCGTGTGCGTGTGTGTGTGTGTAATATATCCCCTAGCTCTGTCCACTGAGAGGGCCTGGGAGCAACAAGATCCTAACGGCAATGAGCACAACTAGTGTCCCGATTTCGGTTTCTCAACGTCTCCACTGAAAGGAACCAGAGCTCCTTAGAGAAATGGCTGATTCCAGAGCTGATGCAAAGAAAGTATAAATCGGTCCTGAAACATGTTGCTATGCCAGAAACAAACAATGCTAAACAGTGATGAGGTCATGCTAAAAGGATACAGAAGACAACTCGAAAGGGCTCCCCACTGACCAAATCCAAGAAAATGTGTATCGAAATAAACAATATTAGTAATTGTATAGTAATCCACTCAATAGGAATTTATGAGTTCATACTGATATAATTTCAAAAATAGCAAAAGTTTGATGAGGAATGAAATATTTACATAATCTCAAAGTACCCCCTGCTGACACAAAATATTTCTTACTTACAAAGGTGAAGAGTAATTTACAGTGAAGAAACTTGGCAGATACTACTTTAACCAAGTAATCAAAGTAAGAGGACAATTTCAAACAGTAGCCACCTGCTAGAATGCACTAGGAAGAAAACAGCATCACTCTGTAACAGTCCCACCGTAGAGACTAATCTGAGTCTACTCATAAGAAAATATCATACAAACCCAAATTGAGGGAAATTCTACAAAATAACTGGCCTGCAATCCTCAAAAGTGTGAAGGTTATAAAAGTCAGAAATGAACTGTTGCAGATTGAAGGAGACTAAAGAGACGTGACAACTAAATGCAACATGTGATTCTGGACTGGATCCTTCTACAAGCAACATCGCTGGGAAACTGGTGAAACTTGAATGGGTCTGCATTAGTCAGGGTTTGAGACAGACTGGATTGGATATAGGAGAGGGGTTTTATGAGGGAATTGGCCACATGATGATAACAGAGGCAGAGAAGTTGATGGCAGGCCCTCTGCAGGCTGGAGAACCAGAGAAGCTGGTAGCGTGGCTCAGTCCAAGTCAAGAAGCCTCAGAACCAGGGAAGCCTCAAAAACCAGGAGGTCGCTGGTACAAGTCTCAGAGTCTAAAAGCCAAAGAACCTGAAGTCTGATGTCCAAGGGCAGGAAGCGACAAGCATCTCACTGGGGAGGGAGACAGAGAAAAAGAGGAGAGAGTAAGAATCCCCCTCTTCCGTGTGTTTGTTCCCACCAGGGCCCGCAGCTGATTGGATGGTGCCCTCAGATTGGATGGTGCCCGCCCACGTTGAGGGTGGCTCTTCCTCTTAGTCCACAGATTCACAGCCAATCTCCACCTCCCCAAACACCCTCACAGGCACACCCAGAAGCAATGCTTCACCAGCCATCTGGGCATCCCTCAATTCACTCCAAGTGGACACCTAAAATTAACCATTATAGGGTCTGAGGGTTAGAGGGTAGGAATGTATCAGTGTTATTTTCCTGATTTTGATGGTTGTATTGTGGCTATGTTAGGATAATGTCCTTGTTTGCAGGAAATACACGATAAAGTATTTGGGGGAGATGGGGCACTATATTTTCAATTTACTCTCAAATGGTTGAGGAAAAATGTTATGTGTATTCATGCACATTTTCTATAAGTTTGAGATTGTTTCACAGAAACATGAAAAAAAGAAGTTACTCTTCAGAGAAACTTTAGATGGTTTCCCATAAGTCAAGTTTGCCCCTGGCACTGCTACTGTTAATACAATATTGGAACTTCTGTACAATGATGTAAGAAAAAAAGGGCAAGGAAACAGACTCTCCCTTGAAGACTCCAGAAGGAATAGAGCACTGCCAACAAACACCTTGATTTCAGACTTCTGAACTCCAGAACCGTAAGTGAATAAATCTGCATTGCTTTAAAGAACTAAATTGTGGTAATTTGTTACAGCAGCAATAGGCAATGAATACACAACTGTACATATTTTATAAGCATGCATGCATAGTTAAAAACATCTGTTGAATATGTAGAATGAATGTCTATGGGAGAGGGGAATAGGAGAGCAGATAGGGAATGAAGGGGGGTGTGATAGAATAAAACGAGAGGGGTGGTTCGCATGTCAATGAAGGTACTATGAGGAGTAACTCAAATCCCTGCATGTAAGGTCCAGCAAAGACAAACAAGAAGGTCACCCTGGCTGCTGTGTAGAAAACAGATTGGATGCTCTGATAGGTTTGGCAGGTATTCTAAGCGCTGGCTCTTTTAAAGACTTTTCTAATATAAAATCAGTCTCCCTTGTATTTTGATTTTTGTGAAGGTGGTGCTGCTCTCAAGAGCAGGCATAAATATTTTGGTCATTGGCAAATAACTCAACTTCTTCTATGAATTTGACTAGTGTGAATCAGTCCCATGATCTACTCTGGATAGCCTGGCAAACTCAAGCTTCCAAGTCCATGAAGCTGAAGACAAGACCTGAACTGTGTAGACTACCTTAAAAATCACATGAAGCCACTTTGCAGCCAGTCTCCATCCTAGGGCCTGCCTATCCTTCAAACTTCAGCCATATTCCTCCCTGTAACCCCAATGACTAGCAAAGCGCCTTACACATAATAGTTGCACCATACTTGGTAGTACCCGTCCCTGCTGATCTAGTGGTTAGAGTTTGGCATGTTCACAATACCTGCTAGTGGAATGAGGTGACTCTCCCTTTCCCTCAACTCAGACCATCTCTCTAGTTTTATTTCCTATCATTCCCTACATTCCATCTATCCCCAAGGGCTCACTATTCTCTGAACACTCCATATTCTTTCATGTTTCCTTGCCTTGACAAGTACTATTCTTAGTGACTAGAATGTTTTCTCTGTTTTAAAGAGGAAGTTCAAATATTACTTCTTGGAGGTCTTCCCTGTTTCTCCATACATTCATTCAATCAAGCATATATTCACCCATCCATTGAGTCATTCAACAAGGATTGAACACTTTTACAAGGCACAATGTAAGGCATTGAAAATATGATGGAAAGCCAAAAATAGTCACCTTCATTGCCCTCTTAGAGGTCTATTGGGGGTGACTGAGTTTAATAAACATATTATGTTCACATAGATGAATATATAATTACCAACTGAGATACATGCTCTGAGGACACAAACACTACTCTTTAGGAGCACATAACCAAGGAATCTTTTCTATATTGGGGTGAGTTTTGGGCAGAGGGATTCAAGGAAGGCCTGAGGAAGTAACAATGGATGTCAATTCCGAGGCATAAATAGGCAAAGGGGAAGCAAAAAAGGCATTCCAGACAGAGGGACTACAGGGAGTATGACAAATTTGAGGAATTGAAAGAGGCCATGGAGTTGGAAGGCAAAGGGGAAGACTGGTACAAAATGGAATGTTTTAGTGGGGAGAGGTCAAGTGGCAGTGGTCATGTGACCAGATTTGCATTTTGTAAAGATTATTCAAGCTGCTATACGGAACGGATGAATGTGGAAGGAAAGAGAGAATGGAGACTAAAAGACTTGCAATCCTCTATGTGAGATTAGTGTGGATTAGGGTGGTGGTAATGAAAATGAAGAAAGTAGATGCATTAAAGTAAAATTACAGTGGGCACAGTGGCTCATCCCTGTAATCCCAGCACTTCGGCAGGCCAGGAGTTCAAGACCACATGGTGGCCTGCGCCTGTAGGCCCATCAACTTGGGAAGCTGAGGTGGGAGGACTGTTTGAGCCCAAGAGTTCGAGGTTACAGTGACCTATAATGGTGCTGCTGTACTCCAGCCTGGGCAACAGAGCGAGATTCTCTCTTAAACAAAAAGTAAAATTTATAAGAGTGGATAAGAGATGGGATATGGAAAGGGGTGGGGGCAGTTCAGGAATAACTCCCAGGTTCCCGGCTTCTGTAATAAGAACAGCTGTGGTCAGGGGGGAAATCTATCCAAATCCTGTAAACTTGGAACCATTGTCCATTTCCCGTCCTCCGTTAGGGATTACCCCTTCCATTCTAAGCAGGATAGGATCTCACAGCCTCACATCCCTACCTGCCAATAACCAGCCGGAAAGCTCCCTCTACCCAGTCCTCTAGGCCTGCAAAAGGCAACCCAAAGGTGAGGAAGCCCCCAGCTGTGAGTAGCTATTCCATTCTGGTGTTGTATTGATTGAGCTCAGCAATAACGAATCTTGTTTCTTATCTGTGAAATGGAGACCACACCTCACTGGGCTGTGAGGCTCCAGTGAGCAAATGTTCTTGTCAGACCAGTTCAAGTCCCTCCAGCCCTCTCTGCCCGTTTGGGGGCAGCTCCCCATGCCGGGAATAACTTGCATATGTTTTCTATAAGCGTCTGCAATGGCATCCCCAAAGCGAGGCGCCTCACTATGGTCAGAGTCGGGTCAGCGGCTGCGGCCAGCCTCCAACACTGCCAGCTGCAATCATCACGACCAGCCAACCCTTTCCACAATACCCCGGCCCTTCTTGCTAGTGGTCCATCCCTCGCCAGTCCCGAGAAATCGCGAGAGTACAACAGCTCCCGCTGTCTCCGAGCCTCGGAGCGCCACGCCTTCCCTGGCCCCAGAACGGCCTTCTACTTTCTCTTTCCCTGCCTTCCACCAGCGCTCCGCTCTTGGATTGGCTTATTGAACCGGATCAGTTTTTCCTGGCCAGAAAGCGGTTCGACCACGAGTCCTTCCTTTGGCCCCGCCCCTGAAGCCTTCGGATTGGACGGCTGCGTCAGATGTCACGCCCCTCCGCGGGAGCACGGACGAGCCAATCAGGAGCTTCGTGTATTTTACAAACTGGGGAAGTAGCTGCAGCAGAAGCTGAGAAAATCAGCGGAAAAGCGAAGAAAGCGGGGGCGACCGTGAGGGGTTCCGGGAAGGTGCGGCAAGAGAATCTCAGAGGGGATGAAGGCTGCGGGGGCTTTTAGGGAGGAGAGTAGTTTGGGTTCCGGGAGTGAAAGAGTAGGTTCGGGGTATCTGGAGGTGGCACCTAGAAGAGCGGCCTTGCAGGCGCTGGGGGCTTGTGGGCGCATAGATTTGGGTGGAGGTATGAGGGGTGTCACGACCGGTTACCCGAGAACTGGTTGACCTTTGATCTCTGATCCTGCCTGCCTTCTTCCCTATCTCAATTGTAGCCGTCATGACCACCCTCCAAGCCATGAAGGATCCCCTCCTCCAGGGAGTGTCTCCCACCCCTAGCAAGATTCCGGTACGCTCTCGGAGACGCCCGCCTTTCCCCACAGTCAAACCGTGTGCCCTGGACCAGGAGAACCAAGATCCAAGGGTAAGCGGGGCCTGGTGGGTGAAGACAGTAGCTACAAGGAGACTGCATACACCAGCAATGCACCCCAACGATGAACTCCAACTTTCTGTCCTTTTTCTCTCCCCCAGAGATGGGTGCAGAAGCCAACGCTCAGTATTCAACGGCCCCTCGTTGACTCAGCAGGCCCCAGGCCGAAAGCCACACACCAAACAGAGACATCACAAAGATTGGAGGGGATCACTCAGCTCCGGAACCCCCTGGAGGAGCTCAGGCCTAACCCTGGGGATCAAAATGTGGGGCCTGGGCCCCCTCCCCAGACAGGTACCTGTTGGAGGCCTGGGAACACAGCCTCCATGGCTAAGTGAAGGACTGGGGAGGACACGGTGGGGTTTGGGGGCTTTGCACTCCTCCTGATCTCCTGCTTACTGTAAGACCCCTGGTCCCTGTTCCTGGAAAGCTCTTTGTTCTTAGGAGACTTCATTTCCTTCAACAAAATGTTTCAAGCCTTTTTAAACACCCCCCCACCGCCAGTCAATTACTCTGTGTCCTAATACTTTCCAGTATTTCTTTTATAACATGTCCATACTTTGGCTTGAGTCTTTTACCCTCTATAGTTTGTCGATAGCTTCTTGAGGATGGGAGCTTTGTCTTATTCATCTTTGGGCCCTGATGCTTAAAATAGTGTCTTATGTAAAGTTCTGTGAGCATTTGGGGAGCTGAGTGCAATTCAATGAGTCTTTTTTGCTCATTCTTCCACCTCAAGGTGACAACACTAGGGTCCCTAGCCCCTCATCTTCCCCCTTCCTGTTCCTTCTCACCTTCCCTTCTCCTCTTTCCTTGCAGAGGCTCCAGGGGCCATAGACTTTGTGGCTGACCCTGCAGCTCTGGCCACCATCCTGTCAGGTGAAGGAGTGAAGAGCTGTCAACTGAGGTGCCGGCCCAGTCTGGCTCAGAGAGTATTGGTTCGAGGGAGTCAGGGAGGCGCCATCCGGAGGGGCCAGGTAATGAGACAGAATTTGAGGAGATTGGCTGGGGTGGACTGAGGAGGGAACCTTGAGCCTGTGCTGATAGCCTCTGTTGGGGTCCCAGGATGCTCGGGCCTCTGCATATTTGGCTGCCAGAACCCCCACCCACCAACTGGACCCTGCCAGGGCTTCCTGCTTCTCAAGGCTGGAGGGACCAGGACCTCGAGGCCGAACTTTGTGCCCCCAGAGGCTAGAGGCTCTGGTGAGTGCCTTTGAGGGGCTCATACTCAGTGCTTCTGGGAGCTCCTTCCAGGGACAGAGCTGGACCCTGGGAAAGAAGGTACCTCATAGTGAGCTAAGGGATTCTACGTGGGGAGACGGCATTGGTGGTGAGGCCTGAAGGCTTGGGGCTGACCTCTGAGTCTGCTTTATCTTTTGTTCCTATGGATCAGATTTCACCTTCAGGATCTTCCTTTCACCCCTCCACTCGCCCCACTTTCCAGGAGCTAAGAAGAGAGACAGGTGGCAGCAGCCGGTGAGAAGGAGAGGGTATGGGAGAAGGTCATTTGGAAAAGAATGAACCAATGTCTGATACAGGAGTTCCCCAGATCTAGCACCTTCCAGTAGCTTTAGAACTCCCTGCCAACCCAGGAGGGAAAAGGGGAAATCTGTGACTGCCCTGGGTGAGCCCTTGGAATAGAGTTCAGGCCTTCATAACCAGGCCTTAGTATGACATCAGTTTCCTTAGCGAGAAAACTGGGGGGATGAGGAGGACGGAAATATGCTATCTCTTTTGTTTAGTGTCTAGAGCATAGACTATGGCAATACATGGGATTTGGGTTTAATTCCTGACTCTTATCACTTAGTGGTTGTGCAGACTTGCCTTAACCTCTCTGAGCTTTGGTTTCTTTAACTATCAAGTGAGGATAATGTTTGTACCATTGTTAGAAGTTGCTGTGAGAATGAAATGAGATGATGTTTGTAAAGCACTTAGCACATGCCCAGCTCACTTGGTTCTCAGTGACTGCTAGCTGCTGTCCTTATTATCATCAGGACTTCAGTGAGTGAAGCCTCAGGATTGCTCCTGAAGACCCCAGTCCAGCCTGGTGAGTGTCTCTGGCTTTGGGGAGAGAACAAGAGCAGGTGGGCTGCCCACAGCAGGGGACAAGACAAGAGAAAGCTCAGCAGACTGCAGGGAGTAGGGCGGGTGAGGAAGTGGGGAGGAGTGGAAAGGAGATGGTCCCCATTTCTGCCCTCTCCCTGCCACTTTCTGCAAGATTTACCCTCACTCACTGCTCTATCCCCAGCCCCTAAGGGCCGTCACCACACCCCCAGCCCACTCAGGGTATTCAGATTAATAAGTGTTTCCTGAGATAGTGTTGGGCTTTGAGGGGCTGCTGGATGAGTCCCTGCCCCTAATGGTGCAGTGAGGGCTGTTAAACTGGTATACCCTCTTCAGAGGTCGCAAAGCCCTGTGCCAAACTTTGGTGGGTGTTCTAGACACTACAGCAAATTTCCTATTTCTTCCCAGCTTCCTCTCTCCCTAAAGGAGAACGGGAGGTTGTCACTCACTCAGATGAAGGAAGAGTGGCCTCCCTTGGTCTGGCCCAGCGAGTACCATTAAGAGAAACCCGAAAGATAACACACACCAAGGTGAGCTGGGCCCCGCCTGGGATAGGAGGTGGGAGGCACAGGAAACGATTGGGGGAATTCCATGGTAGCAGCCAATACTAAGGATAGTGGGTAGAACCAGCCAGTCCTGGGCCTTGGGATGCTATTGGGTGGGTTTGCCCCAGGTGGGCCCAGGCCCTCTCCAGTGTGGGACTGACCTCTCTTTACCAGGTGTCTGGGGCCTGGGGTGAGAGGTCACAGACTGGTATGTATCAGATCAGTGCTGAGGGTGAGACAGATCTGGCACTTGTACGCCAAAAGCATTCATCCTTTCACTCTGCAAATATTTACTGAGTAGCACCAGCCACTGAGTGCCAGGCACTGTTCTAGGATCTGGACATATGCAGTAAGCAAGTTCATATTCTAGAAGGGAGACACAAAAAATAAACGCTTGTGAAATATATATTATGTCAAATGGTGATAAGTTCTCTGTTAAAAAAAAAATGGGAAGGATAGTGACAAGGCACTGACGGGGATTTGGAGTAGGGGAGCTGGTATTGCCCTTTAAAATAGAGTGGTCAGGAGACTTATTGAGAAGATGACGTTTAAATGATGAGCAGGAGTTGAAGGAGTGAGCCATGTAGATAACTGAGGGAAGAATGTTCCAGGCCAGGAGAACTGGGGAGGCAAAGGCCCTGAGGAGAGAATACGCCTAGTGTGTTTGAGGGTCAGCAAAAAGCAAAGGCCAGATTGGAGGACAGTAGGAAATGAGGTTACAGCGATGACAGGATCAGACTGCATAAGGACTTGCACACCAGCATAAGTCCTTAGCTTATGAGTGGAATGAGTGGAAAGCCATGGGGACCAGGGATGAACAAGGGAGTGACGTGATTTGACTTGGGCCTTAAAAGAATCATGCTGGCTGCTGTAGAGAGAACAAGACATAGGGAGGCAAAGGGGGACGGGGTCACTCTTCCCACCTTTTTCCTCTCCACAGGACATCTGTGACTTCCATCCGATGCCTTCCCTTTCCCCTGTGGCCCAGCCCATGCATGGTCATGAAGTGCCACCTTCTGTTACCCGTCCATCACCCTTTGGATGGGCTCAGCGTGTAACCTCCCCTGGCTTCTCAGCTCTGGTTTGTATCAGCAACTCCTGGCAGCTGGGCAAGGGCAGAACATGCTGGCTGGAGATCCCTGCTAGGTCTAGGTTTTGTCCCTGCTCAGCCACCCACATCTCTCCCCAGAACTCATATTCAGTGTTGCGGCGTCTTGCCGTTCGGCCCCAAACCCGGTTCACACCCATGCCATCAGCCCCCAGAGTTCAGCAGGTAAGAGAGGGCACGGTAGGTACTGGTATAGGCCAGGGCTGGAGGAGGGAGGCGATGGATGGGTACAGGGAGAGTTGAGACAGAGGCAAGGGGAGATTGGGTCCCATCTGTGGGTGCTAGGCCTTGCTGACATCTCACTTCTGTGCCAGGCCCGATGGTTGAGTGGCCTCTCCCCTCAGTCCTGCCCTGAAGAGCCTGCTCTGCCCTGGGTAAGTAGGAGAAGCCTTCCCGGGCTGAAATCCGTCGCTCTGTCCTCTTGGCCTGGAGGCCCAGCAGTTGAGGCAAATGTGCTCTCTGGAAAAGCTAATACCTCTCCAGCACTCCCTGCTTCTCTGCTGCCCTAATCAAAGTCTAGGGCCTCTCAGTCAGGCTGCCGCAGTGAGGGCTTTGATCCCTTCCTCATGAGGGTGAGACTGAAGCTAGCTTTGTGCTGCCCCAGCCTGGCTTCCTCATATGCCTCCTTCCTCCTCTGTGACAGGAGCAGATTGCAGTGCGGTTGTTTGACCAGGACAGTTGTATAAAGTCGCTGGAGGGACCTGCAAAGCCACCTGTGGACACCCCTTCTGGACCCCACCCCAGTAGAACCCCCAGCCTCCAGGAGCTGAAGATGCAGGTGGATGCATGGGGGCAGCACCTTCGACGTCCGATGGGCAGTGTTCAGGGCTGGGGAAGGGAGAACGGAGAGGAGGTTGGGGTATGGGAAGGGGACAGTGGGGGTAAACTACTTAAACCTACATCTTAATGTCACACTGGGGTATTCTCTCCCACAACAGCGCATTGGTATCCTGCAGCAGCTGTTGAGACAAGAGGTGGAGGGGCTGGCAGGGGGCCAGTGTGCCCCCCTTAACGGAGATACCCCTCTGGATATGGTGGAACTTCAGTCCCTGCTGATGGAGATATCTAGAACTGTGAATGCCCCAGAGCGTAATTCTGGGACTTCCCACCTTCCTGGACTGTTACAACACCCCGGGCAGCCAAAGCCCTGCCTTCCAGAAGAATGTGGGGAACCACGGCCCTGCTCTCCAGCACAGTCAGGGCCCCTAGAGTCCTACTGCAGGACTGAGCCTGAGATCCCAGAGCCCTCTGCCCAGGAACAGCTTGAAGTATCAGAGCCCTGCCCTCTCGCAGAGCCTGGACCCCTCCAGCCCAGCCCCCAGGGGCAGGCTGGACCCTCAGAGCCCTGCCCTAGGATACAGTCTGGGACATCAGAGGCCCGCTTCCTGGGTCCTAGATGTCCAGAGTCCAGCCCACCATCCTGCTGCAGTCAGGGGGCTCCAGCGACCACCAGCCTGATCTTCTCTTCCCAACACCCACTTTGTGCCAGCCCCCCTATCCACTCACTCCAGTCTCTGAGGCCCCCAACAGGCCAGGCAGGTAAGGAGTTGGTTGGGAAGGGGTGTGAACAAAGGAAGTCCTCATCTCTCAGTGCAAGCTGGGCCCCTGCCCTGTACCAGGTATCCTCTGCTTCCTTTCCTCTGCCTGCTACCCTGCTCTGGGCTCTCCCTCAGGAAAGGGGAGGGAGCTGCACCTCTAGCCCTGTGCTCCTAATTGGCTCGACCCTCGGAGAGGGAGGGGAAGGGTAGTGGGGCGGGGGGAGTAGTATAGGACTCCAGAGTCTCTACACTCTCCATGGCCCTCAGGCCCCAGCAGTCTGGCCCCTCGAACCATGGCCCTGAGGCAGCGCCTCAAATCATGTCTAACCGCCATCCACTGCTTCCACGAGGCTCGTCTGGATGATGAGTGCGCCTTTTACACCAGCCGAGGCCCCCCCTCAGGCCCCACCCGGGTCTGCACCAACCCTGTGGCCACGTTACTTGAATGGCAGGATGCCCTGGTGAGACTCCAACCCAACCCACAGCCCGGCTGTGTCTGCACAGCCAGCCTTGTGGAGGGAGGGGGCAGGGGCCAAGCTGGGCTTCTTTATGGAGAGGTCAGTGGGAAGGGTTGGCTACAGTTCAAGGATCTGGGCTGTGACAAGTTCTGTTTTCTCTCTCCAGTGTTTTGTTCCAGTCGGTTCTGCTGCCCCTCAGGGCTCTCCATCATGAGGCAACCACTGTTGCCCTGCCTTACTTTTTACTTTTAGCCCTTATTTATTGTTCATCTGCTCCATGGTACTAGGAGCTGACACCCTTTTGTCCTTTAATAAAGTTTCTAAAGTGTCTGAATGTCCAGCTAGTAAGTTTTAAGTGTCCAGTAGGTCAGAGATTGTTGTTGCTCTCCAATGGCCCACACGGTGGCAGTGTCGCCCAGCTTAGACCCAGCCCTGGGCTTTCAGGATCCCCCAGGCGCCCTCATCTAGCAGCTGTCCTGAAGGGAGAAGTCATCCCACTTCTGCCCAGGCCACCCCCTCAGCAAGCTCTGAGTATGTTGGGGGCCAGTTGTAGGACCTGCTTTCCTTGTTCCTTGACATCAGTCCCTCTTCCAGGAGCTATCAGCTACTCCCTCCTCACCTACATCTTTTCTAGAACCCTCTCCATGCATTAGGCAGAAGAGCAGAAGCACCAGACCTAGACCTCTGGACTCCTCCCTTGCTAGTATCATTCTGGTTGGTATCTCCCTCCACCTACACTGTGAGGCCTGGAATCTCTCCTGAAGCTCATACCATTCCCCTTCTTTCCCTATCAGAGTAGAAGCCCTGGGCTGCCTGCTCCCTTTCCCCTCAGAGGCAGGCCTTGCCAGGATTAACTAAACCTTTGCTTTTAGGGGGCATGAGGGAAAGGATCAGCCATTTTGCTCCCACTCTGCACCAAGTTAAACAGCCACACACAATCCCCCAACCTCACTTTATTGGAAGAGGCAACAGCAGCTGTAGCCCCCCAGCCTAGCCCGGATAGGGGTGGAATGGGGACTGTACAGAATGAGTTTTAAATGCCAGGAAAGAATTCACTGGTTCCTCCAGTTCACAGAAAAGCTGCCAAGGCTGGAGCCTGGAGCTTGAAAGTGGAGATGAGGGGAGGAGGGCATGGCAAGAGAAAGCTGTCGTGACAGAGAACCAGCCCTACACTGTCTTAATGTCTCCTTTGCCTAGATGGGCTCCTTCTGTTTCTGTTCTTTCCCTCCCCAGCTGCCAGGGCTTCCCTTCAGCTTTCTGAGCCCTGGCTAGTAAAACAGCTGCCCATCTCTGGACAAAAGAGAAAACCACGACCTCCACCCCTCTCTCGACCCGACTTTCACAAGGGCACAAGTGGATGCTGGTGGTCCCTCGGGATGCCGTTCTGCTCCTCTTCCAGCCCCGCCTCCTCCCCTCCCCAGCCGCTTCTACCCTTGAGCGCCAAAAGTCCGCCCATTTAGGTCACCTCTGGGAGCAAGAGGGTCCACCCCACCGCCAGGTTCTCAAACGATGGGGTGGCTCCTTGGGTGGGGCCAGCTGGAGATAGATAAGGAAGGGAATGAAGGGGCGAGCAGGGCGGAGGGGGTCGGAGGCCGGGTAGCTCAGTCTGGGTAGATGATGAAGCCGGAGAAGGTGCTGTACTTGTTGGTGTTGCCGCCGTGCACCTTCCCGCCGTCCAACTTGATGAAGACCTCGTCTCCCACATCCAGGTGTAGAATGACGCTGTTGCTGGCATAGTCGTAGTTCTGGTCCGCGTCCTGAGCAATGGCGCTGGCCCGGACCTAGCAAGGGAAGAGAACAAGACAACCTGCTCATGCCCTGTGTTGAGCACGGGTAACGAGAAGGTCGGCCGGGTGGCGGCTGGGCGTGCAGAGATAGTAGGCAGCGCGAGGGCAGCTGGCTGCAGCTCTGGGGAGGACAGGGAGAGGGTAGGAGACCGCTGAGCTAATCAGGCTTTGCCATTCGCTAGCTGTATGACTTGGAGCAAATTTCACACCTTCTCTGGGCCTCAATTCGAGCTATAAAGTGAGGGATAATAATAGAGCCTACCTCATAAGGTTGTTGCGATTAAACGAGTTACTATACGTGAAAACAGTTCAAAACAGTGGTTTCCATTCTCAAATCATTATTTTCATTTTCAAAATAACATTAGCCTGTAGGATAATTTCTAACATTCCATACCTCCTCAGGCTTCCTGTTAGTCCTACACTTGGGTTCGATTCCCCAGGTGATGGGGCATAGGTGTGTCTGTGCGTGTGCCGCAGGGCGCGGGCCATGGGAAGGTGCACTTGCGCTCTCGCCTTTGGGGAGCGGATTTCCCGCTGGCGCCTGGACCGGGGGTCGCCTTCGGCTGAACAGGGAGCCCGGTCCTCCCCTCTGATTCACAGCGGTCTCCTCGGCCTCCTTGGCCGCCAGCCCCACTCTTCCCGTCCCACAGGGGCTGGTTATTAACTCATTAATTATTCATCATTATTCTAATCACTATTTACCGTCCCCAGGGCCGCAGCGCCCGCGCAGCAGAATACAGAGTGGGAGCCGCGAGGCCCCCTCCCCCTCCGAAACCGACACACACTAGTTACACACTCGCCCCCTCCGCCTCCTCCCGGATACCCTGCATAGAACAAGCACACCCACTTCTATTCTCACACCTTCGCACTCACATACTCACATTAAGCATACACACTTTCACACTCCCTTACACACAGGCACTACCTCACCCCTATACAGATGCACGCACTCCCTTTCTCCAGGTTCCTGGGTGATCCTGCTGGAAGGAGACCCCAAAGCAGGCCTGGGGACAGGCAGGCTCTGCAATGGTAGCAGGGCTCTAGGCTCTATCAGGGAGGAGCAGGCCTGGTGCTCCTGGGTCACCACCACCTCCATCGCAGGGGGAAAGGAGGGCTTTCGGGGAGGTCACTGCTCAGCCCCAACCTCACCCTGAGGCCTGCGGGGGTGGGGGGCGGGGGACCCAGGCACCTTCCCCCACACCACCCTACCCCACACCTGTGGCCTCTGGGTCCTGCTATTTGTGGTCCTGGTCCTCAAGCTGAGTCCTTGGGGTTATTCCCCCAAATCAAGGTAGCAGTGACTCCCATTCTGCCCACAGGGACATGGAGTGGTGTAACCTGGAGACTGAGAGGTCCCTGGGGAGGATGTGGGGCCTAGAGGACCAGGCTAGGGTCCAAGGCTTCATTTCTACCTGTCCCTTTCCTCCTTCCTCCTCCAAATCCGTTCCTTGCAGCCACCTGGCTGGCCGCTGAGCTGCCAGACCACTTCCCACCTCTGCCTTTGGACTCAGTATTAGCTGAGAGCAAGACCCATTCTAGCCTGGTTGAGTGTTTTCTTCCTTTTTTACCT
Source organism: Indri indri (assembly GCA_004363605.1). NCBI lineage: Eukaryota > Metazoa > Chordata > Mammalia > Primates > Indriidae > Indri > Indri indri. The sequence goes on along the minus strand of RJWJ010007884.1, from coordinate 15,691 downwards.
GTTCCTCAAAAAATCCAAGCTGAACGTACCCCGCATGGGAAGAGCTGCTGACTGCCCACTGCCTGAGACATGGATTCTACTCTAATTGGAAGGAGCCCAGGCTTGGGGTAGTTCGAGCGCAAGGCTGGGAAACCCAAAGGCCAGGAGGACTGCCTCAGAAGAGAAGGTATCCGAAGACAGGACAAGAAAAGAGGCTAATTGGCAGGCCTAGACACTAAAGACGTTTTGTGTGGTTTCCACAGTTGGAGTGTGAGGTCACAGCTACAGAGACATTAAGCTTTGAAGTCCTGAGTTCTAACTCCATTTCTAATACCCCGTGAGACCCTGGATAGATGGTTTTCTTTCTCTGGTCCCCAATTCCTTTTTCAGTAAATGAAGCGATTTGTAAGTTTTTGGCAACCTCCAGTTCCTGGATTCGATGACTCCATCTCAGGGAAGGAGTCCAGTTGTGGAATGAGTGCGGGAAGGTTTGGAAATCTACCAGTCGGCTCTGGGCTAGGTGGGGGAGGGGCATCTCACCTGTCCGTTCTTCATCAGGTCTGCCCACATGCTGGTGCCGTCGCCGCCGCGCATGAGCACGTGGTAAGCGAAGAAGTAGACACCAGGCATGGGGCAAGTGAACTTGCCGCTGGCTGCCTCATACGCGTTGCCCACGTTAGTCACCACGTCGTCGAAGCGCAGCACCTCGTAACCCTCATGAGGCCGCCGCAGGCCCGCGTAGAAGGCAATTCGAGGCACGTAGCCAGCAGCAGGAGCCACGCCTCCTGGGCCTGGGCCAGGAGGGCCAGGGGGACCTGGCCTGCCTGGCTCTCCTGGGGGCCCTCTGGGGCCTGGCGGTCCCGGGGGTCCCCGCAGGCCTGCCTTCCCGCGCCGGCCCACCTCTCCCTTGGTGCCCGGCGGGAAGGGGGGCACGGAAGCTGGCGCGCCGTCGGGGCCCGGGTTTCGGGCCCCATGCGGGTCGCACACCATGCGGCAGCGACCCAGCATCTCATAATGCGCGGGCCCGCGGGAGCTGTGCACCAGCAGCGGGATGGCCACCAGCAGCAGTAGCACCATGGCCACCCCGACGGCCGCGCCGGCCACCCGCTTGCGGCGGCTCAGCCGGGAGGCGGCCAGGGCCAGCAAATCTTCCTCACTCTTGGGCGCAATGGCGGCGGAGGCCTGGGGCTCTCCGCGGGCCCAGGAGTTGGTGGCCCGGCTTGAGCCTGGATCTGGATTTCCCCCGACGGTTGCACCCGGCCCCCCGCCCGTACGCGCACCCGCCTCAGCGGTGCAGTTCCCCAAACCGTCCGTCAAGGCGGACGGAGGTGCCCTGTGGGTTACGTCAGGGACAGCTCCCGACGGTTCAGAGCCTGTGGTCCTGTATTACCCTCCTGTTCAGTCCTAACGATCCTGGGCACCTGAGATCCGCGGCTTCTCGGACGGCTGGTTTCTTACAGATCTGGGATGACTGCTCTCCAGACAGCTTCTTTATCACGGATGGCGGTGCCTGGGTCCCAGGCTATCCAGACCGATCGCTCCCCGGCTGGCGCGAGGCTGGAGCAAGGATTACTCCCCGCGCTCCGGACGTCCCGGGCTCTCAGCTGCGGGTGGCGCCCACCGGACGCGACCTCCTCATAGGTTTGGCGCTCTGGGCTCTTGGCGAGCACTGACTCACCTTCCTACCCCAGCCGCGGCCGCGGCCCCGGCCCCTGCTAGAGCCCTGGCCCGTTGTCTCCAGCGAGCGCTCTCCCTCTCTGCGTCCCTAACCTTCCTCCCTTCCCTCCCGGGGCGTCAGTGCGGGTGATGTGAGTCGCCGCGCGGCGGGAGTCACTATAAGCGGCTGGAGGCGGAGCGACCCCTGGCGCCTGGAGCGGGAAGCGCGGGGGCGGGGCAGGCAGCGGCCTCCACCCACCCACCCCGGCCTCTGGGTTGCTTCCCGGCTCTGAGCCGCTTCTGCAGGGTTTCGCGGCCCCCGACCCTATGCTTGCTTTTACCCTTTACACTGAGTTTGGCATTCTCAGAGCCCAGAGGAAACCAAAAACAGCGGTGGGATAAAGAGGGAGGAGTCGAGATACAGAGAAAGAGGTAGATTCTTGAGCTAAAATAAAGGGGGGGGGGACCTCACAAACAAGAAACAGAACAAGAAGGGATAGAAAAGATAGAAATTCGCCACCCCACGCCCCGCAATGCCCGTGACCGAATGACACGGTAAAGGGCTCAACATATACTTGTTGGCCTGAACTGGAAAAGGCAAATCTCCAGCCATCCCCACCCGTCAGTGTTGGGGGCGCAGAGCGTGTGTGTGTGTGTGTGTGTGTGTGTGTGTGTGTGTGTGTGTGTGTGTGTGTATGTGGAGAGAGAGAGAGAGGGAGAAAGAGAGAGAGAGAGGGAAGAGAAGACCTGGGGGAGCGAGCAGGAAACAGACAGGAAAGCACAGAAGGAGCGACAGAGAAATCAAAGAGACAGAAAGCCAGATAGAGACGCAGAGACAGAGACAAAGCTTGGAAAAGAGACTAACTGACAGCCCCAGAGGGGAAGAGGGAGAGACAGAGACGGAGAGAGAGAGACGGGAGCCGAGACAGGTTGACAGATCGAGAGAGAAATGTAAATGGCGCGCTGCAGAGAGACACCCAGGTCCGTGTTTGGACTCCAATGTGACACATCAACTGTGGGAAGACGCGGGGGCAGGGCGGTCCTGCCAGCAGAGTGGTAGGCTCTGGGCCTTCGCATTGTGAGAGTGTGCTGGAAAGTGTGAAGGTGGCCATGGGATCCTGGCCTTGTTTGTTCCTGGGTGAGTGGGGTTTCGGATTGTGCATTGTCTTTGTGTATATATGTGTGAGGGCTGTTTGAAAGGGGACGTTTGTATTTGTCTTCCTGTTAGTCCCTAAATTTCGGACCCCACAAATGCCATTTTTCCTACCTCAGGACTGAAGAGCAGGGAGTCTACTGGGGAGAAAGAAAGAGTCAGAAGACAGCTCTAATCCTACTTGCCCAGGCTAGTCCACCCCCACCCCCACCCTAGTCCTAGACCTGTCTAGCCCCAGGGGTCTCTGCCTCTTCCTCAAGGATTTGTTGTTAGATGAAACCCAGAAAAGTTGGATCCCATATAATGGGTGTTTGGGGTGGGGATTGAAGTTGGTTATGCAAATTAACTATTAAAATGCAGATTAGGGGCTGGGCACTCTCCTGTAAGAAATAACTGTGTCTATCTTTCAGAGTGACCAAGAGGGAATGCAGCCTTCAGGCTTTGACAGGTCAGAGTCCAGAGAAAAAGCTATTGGCTGCATCCTTCCCTGCCTGAGCCCTCTGGGGGAAATTTCTTGCTCACAGGAACCCCAGGGCCCAAGTGGAGGAGAAGAGGCTCTGGTGAAAGTTGGAATGTTTGGAGACCCTGGAGGTGCACAGCTGCAAAGGCCTCTTAGAGACCAGGATAAGCCAGGACCATAATGTTTGGGAGTACATTGTGTGAAATGGAGGGCACAGGGCACACCAGGGCATGATGATTGGGTGGAGGGTGATTTCCTCATCTCTCTTTTCCTGTACTCCTTCTCTGCACACACCCACACACACCCCTCCACCTCCTAATGATGCAGGAAGAGAGAGGTTGCTGAGGCTAGGCCTGTGTCAGGGCAGGGGGAGGCCCCTATATGCCCGAAAGGATTGGGAGAGAAAGGATTGGCAGCCAGTGGGGGAGGGGCATCCTTCTCCAACCATAAATACAAATTTTATTCAAGGTCTTTGTCGCCATTTGTCTTCCTCGGGGGGCTGAGGGCCATGTCAGCCCCGTGCATGTCTAATTCCAGATCTGCTCCCCTAGGCTGCATGATGGATGGATCAGAGAGGAGAGAACAGGCCTGGGCTCACACCAGCCTCCTCTGCCCAATCCTCAGGCCCCATCCACTCCAGGGCCTGCCACCCCTCTCTTTCCCCCTGCCCTCCCTCCACTCACCAGAAGCCTTCTCTGCCAGGCCGCTCCCCACCCCACTCGTTCTACTCACCAAGGGCCCCTGTTTGAGTCCCTCACCTTGGGCCCTTTCAGGTCCCAGTCCTCTTCTCTCTAGAGCTTCCCCTCTCCTCCCATCCCCAGCCCAGGCTGTGAGCTGTGTGACCAGCAGGGCTGCAGGCTGCAGCGGGTGTGTGTGGTGGGGGGGAGCAGGCTTGGCTCACAGGGAGCTGAGGGGCCAGCTCCATGAATTTATTCATGTTCTGTTGCTCTTTCCCCACGCTCTGGAATGAAGCTGCCAGCTCACCAGGTCCTTACTGCTTCCCCTGCAGCTGTCACATTCGGCCGAGGAGGGATCTGGGTAGGACCAAGGCCAGCCAGTGCTCCTGGGGCCAGAAGCCAAGTGTCTGGGCTTGAGGGAATGCTAGGGCCCAGGTTGGGGTCGAGACAGTTTACACATCGCTCTTCTGGCAGCCAAACTGGGAAGCCCCAGGGAAGTGGTGTGGTTGGGAAGTAGATAAAGAAGAAGGGTGTGCTGCAGGACAAAGGGGCAGGGAGGCGGCAGGCAGTCTTTAACAGTCTCCTAGCCTCCCTTATTTAAAAGCATGGCCCGGTCTGGATCCTGCATTAACCCCTACCCTTGACTCTGCACTAACCCTGACTCTAATCCTATTTTATACATTTGACTCCCCTTCCATCCTAAAATAAATTTCAGCTCCACATAACCTGATCCTAGATGGAACCCACCCCAGCTGTCCTGGAACCCAGGGGTCTCCCCAGAATTTCACCCCAGGGCTATGCTAGGTGCATGTCAGTGTTCTGAGGGCCAGACTTTAGATTAGCATGTGATTAGCATATGATTTGCATGTGATATGTGCCTTCTACTCTGCGGAAGTTTGCATGTTAAAATTTTATGAAGTCTAGCAAAAAGGTCCTGGCTCCTTGAAGGTTCTCTCTTTTTGTTCCTTCTCTCACACTTCTTGTCACTGACCCTGACCCCCTCAAGGGAAGAAAGGGGGTGAGTAAGAGGGCTCATGGGAAGGAAGACTATGGTAGTGGCATGCCTCCATCACTTGTGTGCGTAAGCCTCAGTTTCCTCATGTGTAAGAAGAGAGGAACCTCCTCTCTGACTGATGGGCCATTAAGATCTTGGGGAGGACTTTTTCCCCTTGCACTCTCTCCTTCCTCTCCTTCGGGCCAGTCATGGTGTGGTTCTCCCCACCCCTCCCACATTCTGGCTTTCCATTCCACATGGAAAATCACACAGAGCCAGAAGCAGACTGAATTGCCCGGTACCAGACCCCTGGTTGAAGAGAAGGGAATTTTGCTTACCTGAGAGGACAGGGGATAGCATGGAAAGGGAAATAATGCAATTGAGTGCTTATTGTATTTTAGGGCTTTTAACATGCAAGTACTCATTGCATCCTCACGTACCCCTGAGAGGCGGGTATATTGTCCCCACTTTACACATAAGGAAAGGGGAAATGGCTTGTCTAGTGTCAGCCTGTAAAGGGGCAGTGCTAGAATTGGAGTTATGATCTTCTAGCTTCTTTCTCAGTGCCCTGGAGGAGACAAAAGTCACCTGGAGCGGTGGAAGGGTGAGACAGACAGGACAGGAATGAGCAGCGAGGTTTGAATGGGTCTTGGGGAAACCTATCTGTGTGAGGCCAACAGGGTAGGGTCTTGGCTTCGGGTGTCCCCCAACCTCCAGCCCAGCTCTGTCAATCCTGACACCCAACAGGCACTCCACTGTCGGCTAACGGGTGTCCGAAGTTGGTTGCCGAGAACTGTCCAGGTGGAGGAAGAGAAGGCAGAGAAAAGGGAGGGAAAGGAACACGAAGCGAGCCGGAGGAAAATTTGCTTAAGGGGCGAAAAGGAGGGCTGAAGCGGGTTCTCCTCCTTCCACCTCCGGTGGGAAAACAGTCGTGGCCCGAGACCTGCGCACACTTTGCCTCCTTGCAAAGACTACCGACATGCCTCGCCGCCAGGTCCAAGGCTGCCACTTATCTGCCAGTGTCCCTGGCCCCTCGATGCAACCTTGAGTTCAGAGAGTGGCGTCAGGGCCCACAGGGCTAAGGACAAGCTTTTGGCTCCGCAGAGAGGGGGTAGAGACTGCTTCCAAGGTGTCAGGCCAGAGCGAGAAGCTGATTCACTTCCACAGCCCCAGACCCCTGGCCAGGTGCGGCTCCTAACCTCCTCCTCCTTTCTCCACTTCCCTTCGCGCCCCCTCCTGGCCCTCACTTCTCACCTGCCCCAGCCTCCAGTTAATGAAATGTGGGGATCGGCTGCACAGACCGCTTGCAGACCCCTCATTTCTCTGCTGGGATATTGGATCCACCTCTGGAAGACAGACAGGTTGGAGGAGGGAGCCTGGAGCCGAGGGAGGAGCGCGGGCTGGTGAGAGCAGGGAGCTCAGGAGGTAGCGCTAAACTCCAACTCTCCAAGGCTCTGCTAAGCGAGGTAGGCCCTAGGATACTCTTCTGCCTGGGGCCCCTAGCTCTTTCCACTTCTCCGACTAGCAGGAGACTTAACGAGCCCCACACCCACTGCACCCAGACCCAGGTGGATCCTGGACTTCTGGTCCCGCACCCCGGGTGGACCCGGAATCAGTACGCGCCGTGCACAGCGCCGCCGAGCCGGCGGCCCAGGCCCGGTGCTTCCTCCCGTCTCCTTCCATCCCTTCCCTATTGCTCCCCCTCCCTACAGCACTCCCTCCCCGGCGGCTGCGGCCTTTATTAGGGATTCCGCGGCTGTCGGTCCCGCCATCCATCCTGTCCGCCGGCAATTAGGCGGCCAGACAAAGAGCAGCTTCGGATGGATGAGGGTCCCGGCGGATCGGAAATGTGAAGGGTCAGCTCTGCCGCCCGCGGCGCACCCCGCTCCCCCTTCCGCATAATCACCGGCCGCCCGTCATTCAACCGGTCGCCCAGGGAGCTCCCGGGCCTGGCCCGGGAGAGGGCGGGGGCGCGACTGCAGCCTAGGTGCCTAGGGCAGTGCCAGGGCGGACCTGAAGCAGGGGCGCCTCTTGCCAGAGAGCGGAAGACCTGCTGCAGCCCCAGGCTCCTGGAGAAGGGAGTTGGGGTGGAATTATGGCCATGGGTGTTCCCTGAAGGGGGCCTGGGGGCCAGCGGCCTGCGGCCTCCCTGTGAGAAAGCCTGGGACAATAGCTGCGGGAGACAATAGCTGCGATCCCAGAGGATAGTGTTCCAGGGCGCTCCCTGGTGGGAGGCTTGGGGACTAAGCCTCAGGGTCGATGCCAGGGCAACTGCGCCCAGGGCGACCCCTCTTAGAGAAACTCTAGCCTGGTGCGTCTCCTATCGGAATAGAATGACACTGCACGTCTATTCCCTCGCTCTCGTTAGTGAAATACAACGCATCCACATCAAATCAAGAAAAGCTCCAAGTCCTGAGGAACCCGAGTAGAGCAGAGAAGTTGTTCAAGGAGCCTGGGTTTTACTGTGGATTCTTTGGCCCTAGCTCCCAGCTGACAAATCAACATCTCAATCTGACAATTAGTGGTCGAGGTAGGGGGAGAGGGGCTCTCACAGCCTGCCCACCCCCCTTAGTCCTCCCGGCGGGAGGCAAAGAGGTGGGCCGGTTCTGGCAGTGATGAACGACTCCAGGGGGGCCCAGGCCCCCGAGCGCGCATTCATTACTCGACTGACAGGCGGGCCGGACAGGCTGTGAGTGGACGTGCAGGGAAAGAGGCCAGGGGCAGGAGAGGGAGTGAGGGAAGCGTTTAACAGTCCCACAGCTCCCCCTGCTCCCAGTTCTTCGCCTCAACCCTGATACTTCCTTGAGCTCGACCTTCTAGTTGTTGGAAAATTTGGGAAGCAGGGGCGGGGACCTAAGCCCCTCTCCTTGGGTTGGGCGATTTAAGGTCTGAGATGTCAAGAAACGGTGTAGACAAGCCTTAGGACTAGGCGCTTGGGCCTGACCTCTGAGGAATTGTGCGTGATTACGCACTCAGAGATGGTGTGTGTGACAGGGATTGATGGGTGCGAATCTCGCGTGGGGATCAGTGACGATGTATGTCAGAGCTAGGGAAGTGTTGGCCTGATTTTGTCAGTGGAGGTGTGAGATTCGCGTGTCTGAGGATGAGCCACCACCTCTCCCTGCGTGTATGTCCCCTCAGCCTCCCCCCCCCCCCCCCCCCCCCCGGGTTTGCTGTCAGCTCTGTCTCCCGTTCTGGAGGAAATGGCAGTGCGCACAGTGACAGCTGAGGTGTGCTGCTGGGGGACAGGTGGTGATGGATGTTAACTGTGAGAGTGCTGATCAGGACAGCTGCTCCCTTCTACCACCTTCACCACAAACATCACCCTTTCCCCAAGCACCTTGCAAGTAGTGGATGTTTTTTTTTCCCCCAAAGTCTGGAGACCTAGTTGCTGAGTCTTGGGGAAGCAAGTGATTACCATCAGAGTTCTCTACAGCCCATACCCCAGCCCCCTACACATACACACGGTCTCCAATATAAGATGTGATCTCCAACCCACCTTGCCTTCTCAGGCTGGTGGTGGTCAGAGACGAGGGGGTAGATGTTGAGCAGACACAGGATGATGCTCAGGAAGTGAAGGGGCAGACCTTCAGACCTGTGAGAGAACTCACCTCTTTGGGGCCTGGACTAGCGGCCTCTGAGACCCTAACCTTCTGGATGTCAGGTCCAGTTCATTACCAATTAACACCTTTGGGAGGATAAAGCTAACTGTACTCTAATTCCTCTCCCTAATAACTCTTTTTCTTTACCTGGCTTTGTCTCCACACTCCTCCTCCATTCTCAAAAACACCTAGAAGTTGAGCCTGGCCTCCTCCCCAGCCCTGAGTCTCCTGGGTCTGTAGAGTAGACAGTTGGGGTGACTCTGGTCTCTGAGTTTTATTCAGTGACTCTTTAAGATGCCTTCCCTTTGCCTTGCTAGAGTACTTCCTGGAGCTTCTATATCTTTATCTCTGTACCATTCTTCGTGTCTGCATGTTTCCACCTTTAGGGATTTCTTCCAAATTTGTCTCTCTACATTTTGGGGGGCTCTCTTTGTTCCTCTTGGTTCCTCTAAGAATACCCCAGCCCAGCAGTGAGGCCCACGGGGATTGGGGTAGAGAGAGCAGGGTTTCCTTCCTGCCTTCATCCAGAGGCAATCGCTAACCCAATGATGGTCATGCCCTGTCAGGGCCCGGGCATGCCCGGGTCACTTCTCATTCCGGGCACAGGCGCCTGGTCGATGCCCCGCTGTCCGTCCCCCCTCCAAACAGCCCTCCTCCTGGCCCCCGCCCCCTCCTCCCGCCTGGAAAAGGCAAATTTGACATTTTTAAATCCCGAGCCTTAGAGGGATCGATGCGGCCCGGGGGCCCCGCCCGGGGTCGATATTCCTGATTGGGAAGCGGCCGCTGCGCGGAGCCCGCCTGTAAATCACCCCGGCCTGGGGGAGGGGGCGCGGGGAGCCTACCGCGTTCCAGGCGCGCTGAGCCTGGCAGGGTCGAGGTCCGAGCGGGACCCTAGGGCGACAGAATGAGGAGAACAACAGACCTTAGAGAACCAGAGAGAAGCCCGCCCAGAGCCTCCCCCCTCCTCTGCCCAGCCCTGCCAACTCCCCCAGCCGGCTCCAGTCTCGCTTCAGCGGCTGCCACCCTCCGTTGCCCCTGGAGCCGCCGGGGAGGCCGGTGTCGGAGCCAGCCATGCGGCGGCTCCTCTCCGGCCGCTCCCGCGGGGCCGGGGCTTCGGCGGCGGCTGTCACCGAACCGACAGGCCGGGCCAGCCGGGAAGGGGCGGGTGGCGGGGGAGAGGCGGCTGGGGGCGGGGAGGCTGGCGCAGCTCAAGCACTCAGTGGGCGCGCAACAGATGTTTGCCGAATTGAGGGACTGCAAGGTGGTCTGAGGCACAGAGCGGCGTGGGGCAAGGGGTCTGAGGGCGGGGGCTGGGGAGGAGGCAGCCCAAACCAGGCAAAGGCCGAAGCCTCACTCGTGGGGTAAGCAGGCACTCAAGGGCGCTCTGGGGATCTCTGGGCTGGGCTAGACACCCCCAACCCCCGCGGGGGAGACCCGGGTAATAAAGAACAAGAGAGAATGCGGTGGACAGGAGAGTTTGGGCCCCACCTGCAACCTCCTCCGCTGCCCCTGGCCTCCAGTCCTTGCAGCGCTGTGCTGGGGAAACCGAGGCCGCTGAGGCTGAGAAGGACCAAGAAGGTTAAAAGCGGGGTCAGCGACAAGGCTGGGGCAGCAGCCAGAATTCCTGCGTGGGTCTCTGGATTCACCCGCTCACCCTGGGTCTGCTGGCGGGTAAATACACCACCACGCCTCTCTCCGCAGCTCAGACCCTTCCCTCCCGCTTCAGCTTGTCAGATCCCCCCACCTCCCACCCCGCGCCAGTTTATAGAACAACAATTTGGGGAAAACAATCCGGGCCGAGTGACGGCCCCGTAATTGTGACAAAGTGAGTGCGGGCGGCTGGAGAGAGCGCTAGGGCGGGAGCGCTGCGGGGCGAGGCGGAGGCCGGGGCGCCTCCCGCCCTCCCTGCAGCCCCTCGTTCTCATTCTGGTCACCTCCCATCCCTCTCCTTGACTTCTCCAATTCCTCTTCTCCCGGCCCCTCGCTCCTCCCTTCGCTTGTTCCTCCATCGCTCTTCCCTTTCCTGCCGGTAACAGCTCCTCTCCCGCTCCCCACCCCCTCGCCGCCGCTCCCCGGGTGCGCTTTTTCCTCGCTCCCTTCTCCCTCTCTCCTCCGCCCTCCACTCGTTTCTTCGTCTTTTCCTGGCGCTTACATTGCCCTTGGGCCCCTGGCTCTCCCGGCACAATCCGCTTCTCTCCCTTCCCAGTCGTCGCTCCCTGAGGTCGAGTCCTGAGCCCCCTTCCCGACGCCCACTCCCTGGGAGGCCAGGGCAGCCCGGCACTCCTGGGTTCCTCCAGCGGCAGAGCTAGCAGCAGGCTGCGGCCCAGGGGGCTCTGGCGGCCTGCCCCTTCCCTCGCTCTCCTGCGGCTGCCGCCCCCACCCTGCTCCCGGTGCCAGGAGCTAGTTTGTTTGTCCAGTGGCCGCCGCCGCCGCTCGCGCTGTTTGCCAAGCTTAGCGCGCCGCGGCGCAGTGCCGGCCCAATTAAGTCTCATTCATTATTCAGTGCCCCTGTCCGCCCCCGCCCACAGCGGGTTGGGGAGTCGCTTCGGGGCCCCTCCCAGCCCAGGCCTCTCAATGATCCCTAAGGAGTTATGTGGGGAGCCATATTTCCTCCCCTGGCTGGGATAAGGACTGAGGGGACAGAAGCGCTCTGTCTACTGCAGGGCGATGAGACCGGTGAGGCGCACCCGGCCCACCTTGCCCTCAAGTTAAGACGTGGGGACCTTGGAAATCCAAGCCCCTCCTTTACAGAGCAGGCGATTGCCGCGTAGACTCCAGAATTGGAGGCCGGGACACTGAAATGAAGGTATCTTGCATCCCAGCTCCATCCCAGTGCGAAGGCGGCAGAAAGGCTGATTACTCTGTTCTCTGAGTCTTGGGCTGCCGTCTCGCTCTCCTGGTGGGACGCTCCCAACCCTTTATCCCTTTTTGCTCCTGTTTTTCCCCTCTCGCCCATAGCCGGAGGGAAAGAGCAGCCTCGGGGCTCCCACTGGATCAGGAGGCTCCTCAGGTCTCAGGCCCCTGTCTAGACGTGGAGTCCTCTAACTGCAAGGCCTGGAGGCAGAGCAGTAAAGCAAACTTGGGGAGGAGGAGTTTGAAGCGAACTCGGAGGGAGAAACGAGGCAAACTCGGGATGGGGCTGTCCCTCCCTGCAGCCTGTCCGTGAGTGTCTCTGCCTTAGAGGAATTGGAAGTGGAACCATGCACGGTCGTGTTGAAGGGCAATGGAGTGTGGAGAGAGGAGCGTGCAGCCAGAGGTGAGGGAGGAGTCACTCTCCCATATGCGGGGGGAAGGAGCAATCAAAGGCATATTGCATTTATGCCTGTCTTTCTTTTTCAGCGCCACAGGTGGGACCGTCTCCATGCTCCTGCCGGGCAGTCCCTCGGGAGAGGCCGCCGTGGGCTGCGAAGCCTGGGCATCTGGAGAAGGCAAGTCTGGAGACCCGGCCGGACCCGCCCTCCCATAAGCCGCAGCGCCACTTGGCGGCCGTGGTGCCGCGGTGCAGGAGGCGCGCTCTACCTGGGGTGGGGCGCTGCATCAGCCCGTTAGAGCAGGATGCGTCTGGAAAGCCTTCAAACCGAGTTTTCCCGAGAGGGCGGGCGAGAGGAGTCGGGGCGGGAGGGTGATCCCGAGAGGACTAGGGAGGGCCTGGTGGAGGGGCCCGCCCAGGGCGGCCTGACTTCGGTGACGAAGCAGACACAGAAAGACAAAGTCCATTTGGATGGAAGTGGGAGCTCAGTGAGAGGGGCCATTTTGACTCTGGTGACAGGAAATGACTGGTCTGGCGCGGTCTGGGAGCGGGGCACCCAGGTACGGCCACTCAACCTGGGACTAGCGGGTACTGGCTGGTGGTCGTGAGGCCCGCTCCACGTAGAGGGGTGACTGGCAGGCACGCTTTGGCATCTGGTTTGATAATCTGAGCATTTGTCCAGCTTTGGAGAGGCTTTCCAAGTCTGCCTCCGAAGGAGATGGTTGAGTTGGGGGGTGCCAAGGTGTATGTCAAAATGTAGTTTTCCAAGATGTTTAAGTGGAGGGAATTCAGGACTCCTTTCAAGTTTGCCTCGTGGGAATATCTCATGGCTTGGAGAGATGGGAAGGCTGGAGAGGCGCTAAAGCCTGGGCCAGGTGTCCGAGGACAGCCATAGTCGGAGTTAAGGAGGAGGGGCCAGGGAAGGGGCTTTCAAAATGCATGGGAACTTTGGAAAGGCGTCCTATTCAGTTCTTCCTCTTCACACTCCCTCAGTGAGTCATTCTGGGGTCAGTGGTCTGAGAGGAGGTCTGAATTTAAACAGTCTTCTCCCCTAAATTTGGAGTTGCTGTGTTTGTAAAAAACAAGACTGAGGTGCTGGGACAGAGGACATGGGATAACTAGCATTCCAGGGACTCAGGTAGTTCTGGACCTGGCTTTAATTAGAAGGAGAAATGGTTACTGTGTTGGGCCTGGATGTAGTCGTATGACTCTGCTTTTTTCCATCTTTTAGGGTCTAAGGATAACTCTGGGGCCATTATGGTCATGATTCTCACAGAGAACCCTGAAATTTCTGCACTTGAGCAATGTCAGGTGCCACCGAACTTGTTCTGAGACCCTTGCCCTAGAGGATGGCCAAGGGGCTCCTGGTGACCTATGCCCTCTGGGCTGTAGGGGGCCCTGCTGGGCTCCACCACCTGTACCTGGGAAGGGACAGCCACGCCCTGCTCTGGATGCTTACCCTGGGTGGGGGTGGGCTGGGCTGGCTCTGGGAGTTCTGGAAGCTCCCAAGCTTTGTAGCTCAGGCCAACAGAGCCCAGGGCCAGAGGCAGAGCCCAGGAGCGGGGACACCCCCTTTGAGTCCCATTCGCTTCGCTGCCCAGATGGTAGTTGGCATCTATTTTGGCCTTGTGGCTCTGATTAGCCTTTCTTCCATGGCCAACTTCTACACTGTGGCCCTCCCACTGGCAGTTGGCTTAGGGGTCTTGCTGGTGGCTACTGTTGGCAACCAGACCTCAGACTTTAAGAACATTCTAGGGGTAGCATTCCTTACTTCCCCTATCTTCTACGGCCGCCCCATAGCCATCCTACCCATCAGCTTGGCTGCCAGCATCACAGCCCAGAAGCATCGCCGCTACAAACCTTCAGTGAAGTCAGAGACACTTAGTGTGCGGCTCTACCGGCTGGGCTTGGCTTACCTTGCTTTCACAGGCCCCCTGGCATACAGCACCCTCTGCAACACGGCTGCCACCCTCAGCTATGTGGCAGAAACCATTGGTTCCTTTTTGAATTGGTTCAGCTTCTTCCCCCTTCTTGGCCACCTCATGGAGTCTGTCCTTCTTCTGCCTTACTGGATCTGGAGGCTACTGGTGGGGGATCCTGGCTTCAGCAGCAGCTACTTCCAGGAGTGGGAGAAGCTCTATGAGTTTGTTGACAGTTTTCAGGATGAGAAGCGTCAGCTGGCTTACCAGGTAAGGCTTTCTTCCCTCTCATTCCTGTCTAGGATGGCTCTGGGTGTTAGGCTAAGCCTTGTTGGAGCTGGCATCCCTTATGTGGAAGTACTTTTCTCATTTCTGCTGGCCAGGCCCAGGAAGACTGTTTTATATTCTTTTGGCATCTGTGTGTAATGGGCAAAGGTTACAGAGGCTTTAATAGTGAGTGGGAAAAATACATGTCTATTATTTACTTTTTATTGAGGTATAACATATAAAGCGCACTGATTTTAGATACACGTCACTCAGATCAGGGTATGGAACATTTTCAGCATTGAGAAGGTTCCTTTTTGCCCGCCCCTTTCCAGTCTATACTCCCACTTTCAGAGGTAACCTCTATTCCAACTTCTATCACCATAGATTAGTTTTGGCCATTCTTGAACCTCAAATAAATGGAATCATACAGCAGGTATTCTTTTGTATCTAGCATCTTTCATTCAACATTATGTTTATGAGATTTATTAATAGTGTTGCATGCAATTGTAAATTATTTGTTTTCATTGTTGTATAGTATCCCATTGTATGATTATACTACAATTTATTTATCTACTGTATTGTTAATGAACATTTGGGTTGTTTCCACTTTGGGGTATTATAAATAAAGCTACTATAAATATCCTTATACATGTCTTTGGTGGAGACATATATACACTTATTTCTCTTGTGGGGAGGAGATCTTGTCAGAGATCTTGTGAAGTTCCAGGTTGGAACATGGGCAGTTGTGATTAAAGGTAAATCCTGGCTTTTGCCATGAGATCCAGAGCTCGTACATGTTTCAGAAGGCTGGAATTCTAGCCTGAGGTGCTGTTCTTTTCCCCTGGGTAAGTAGAAGCCCATTCCAGAGATACCGTAGCCTGATTATCGAAGGTGCAAGAAGAGGCCCAGATGCCCTGACAATGTTGTGAGATTCTTGTGAGATTTTAATTTTCACCTTCTGTTTTCATAAGGTTTTGGGCCTCTCAGAAGGGGCAACAAATGAAGAAATACATCGGAGTTACCGGGAGCTGGTGAAGGTCTGGCACCCTGACCACAACCTGCACCAGACAGAGGTGGCGCAGAGGCACTTCCTGGAAATCCAGGCTGCATATGAGGTCCTGAGTCAGCCCAGGAAGCCCAAGGGACCCTGAAGGTGAGAAGAAACTTCTCCCTAAGGATGGAGTCTTCCCAGCAGAGCTGGGCAGCTTGTCTCAAGTCTAGCTTTGCCCACGAGGGGCATTCCAGCAGCATTAAAGAAACTATCTGCTTGTAGTGGAGATGAGAAAATCTTAAAGGGGTAAGAAAGATTATGGTAGAGGAATGTATTTATGTTCTGAATTTCTAAATTCTTGGCTATTATAGTCTTGACTATTTTTCTTAAAACCAGAGAGTGAAAGGCATATTATAAAACCAATAACATATCTTTTAGAGCAGCGGTCCCCAACCTTTTTGGCACCAGGAATTGGTTTCATGGAAGACAATTTTTCCACAGATGGGGGTTGGGGGGCTGACAGGGAGGTGGAGCTCAGGTGGTGATGCAAGCGATGGGGAGCACATTAAATACAGATGAAGCTTTGCTGGCTTACCACCTGCTCACCTCCTGCTGTGCAGTTCCCTGGTTCCTAAGTTTCACGGAAGACAATTTTTCCACAGACAGAGGTGGGGGTGGCTTCGGTGGAGCTCTGCAGCCCGGTCCCTAACAGGCATGGCCTGGGGGTTGGGGACCACATTTTA